>VWZX01010011.1:164644-340598 GCA_013399015.1 Galbula dea
TCTAGGTCCCTCTGCAGAGCCTGCCTACCCTCAAGCAGATCAGCACTCCCACCCAGCTTAGTGTCATCTGCAAACTTACTAAGGGTGCACTCTATCCCCTCATCCAAGTCATCAATAAAGATGTTGAACAGGAGAGGCCCCAACACTGACCCCTGAGGGACACAGCTCGTGACTGGTTGCCAACTGGACTTGACTCCATTGAGCACAACTCTCTGGACTCAGCCATCCAACCAATTTTTTATCCAGCCAAGCGTGTGCTCATCCAAGCCACAAGCAGCCAGCTTCTCTAGGAGAATGCTGTGGGAAACTGTGTCAAACGCCTTGCTAAAGTCAAGGTAGACAACATCCACAGCCCTTCCTTCATCTAATAAACGAGTTACCCCATCATAGAAGGAGATCAGGTTAGTCAGACAGGACCTGCCTTTTGTGAAGCCATGCAGACAGGACCCAGTCCCCTGGCCGCTCTGCAAGTGCCGCAGAAGCATACTCAGGATGATCTGCTCCATCAGCTTTCCTGGCACAGAAGTCAGACTGACAGGCCTGTAACTTTCCAGATCATCCTTCCTTCCCTTCTTATATATGGGAGTAACATTATTATATATACATATGGGGGTAACATTGTTATATATGGGGGTAACGTTATTATTATTATTAACATTTATGGAAGTAGACCACAATAAGCTATGAGTTCACATCTTACAAGAGCTAATTCTAGCTGTTCAAGTGTGGGATATGTCATTAGGAACCAGAATGAATAGGAACCTTCTTGCTTTCTTCCACATCTGATGTTGGGTCAAGACAATTCCTTGCAAGTAAACTAAGAAGGACACTGTGGTGCCATTTTCAGAAGCCAAGACCAGAGGTTCAGAGGCCTAGGAAAGTTAGAGGGAAATATTTCCTCTTAATACCATAACAAAAGTTAATGACAACATAGAAAGCAATGGTTCAGAAATCCATAGTTGGTTTTTTTTTTGCATTTAGCAGAGTGATATAAGTCCTTCACTGCCACAACGGGTGGCAAAACTTACTCAAGGCAGGATGATATAAGATATATAAAGGGTTGATGCACCAATACACTTCATATTATGCAAAAATATACAGTAAAAATAAAGTTCAGTGATAGATTTTTTATCTAAGCTTGTAAATTTTTCCCCAGTTCTATTTGAAGATCTCTTAATTTCATTATTCTATATAAATGCTATTGTTTTTCAAACTCCTTTTGTGATCCTTAATTTTCAAATCCACAGCAACTACGTCACCTCCTGTAAGTGACTCATGCTCATGTATAAAAAACTACTCTACCTCACAAAACCACCAAAGTTTCTCCCTGACAGCTGGAACTTTTCTCCTTCATTTTGGTAGCCTCACATCATTATTTATTTTGTTCCTTTATCATTCTCTGTCTCAAAGTTTTTGCAGTAAGAACCTGAACCTTCTTATCCAAACTGCTAGGCATGATCTTGTTAAGCACAGCAACTGTTTATAAGAATTTAATGTAACTGTTAGACCACTAATGGCAGGGGAACCATCCTAGGTATTAATTTGAAAACTGGTGAGCCATCTTCTTCAGTGCACCTCTTACCCTTCTTAGGCACCTAACTAAACAGATGTCCCCCCATGGACTAAAGCCTTTCAAAAATACGAGGCTGTTCTGAGAATCTTATTCTGAACATTAATGCTAAGCTGTATAGAAAACTTCAGCAGTGATTGACTAGTGAGAAAAAATAGTACTTAAACAGCATATTTAATTGATATGGCATTAGCTCCTATGATATTTGGAGAACATCAAAGGCAGAACATATCTGTATCATGACGAATGAAGCAAAATCAGAACTTCAGCAGAATGACCAAATTTAATTCAAAGAGCAACAATGGTTAGGATAACAAAATATTCTATGCAGCAAGTTTATTCATCCTCTTAACTTTATTTGTGCAGCCTGAAATTGGATTCCATAGAAATGCAAAGTTTTTCAGATTGCTGAGATCCAGACCTCTATCTTTCCCTGCAGGCTATTTGTATTAATCTACTTTTCTCTGAAGCACAAGAGCTGTTAAACTGTTAAAGCTCATTTAAAATGTGGTTATATTTCTATCAATGGACTCAGACAGTTGAATTATAGATTTTAATTATGCTTTTTATACTTTAGAGATGCTTACTTAGAAATATGCCTAACAAAAGTATGCAATTAAAGAGCCTTTATTGCTGTTGATCAGTGAATTGTGTCTATATTGACAGCAAGAGATGGTTTAGTATTTAGAAGAATTTATATGGGCTACTTTTTATTAGTGATTAATGTGAAAGTCTGAATCAGCTTTGCTCCCCTACCTTTGTTAGTACTTTGTCATTAATGCAAAGCAGAGCAAAAGATGTGAAAATGTCAAACACTTAATGCTTTAAGAGTGAGATACAAGAATATTTCATACTTGAGTAGCACCCATCCTACAAAAAAACCCAGTTAAATATGTAACTGGAAAATTAGAATTTATGCTTACAATTTTATCTACCATACTTCTGACATGCCTGGCTAACTCTTTCAGTTTAATAAAACCAGAGCAGGACAGTTACCCTCATGCAATAACATTTCCTGGTGAACCAATTCATGAATTAAAGGTTCATCATCAACTGAAAGTGCTGCATCCAAAGTTAGCTTGGCATCAAAACTGTGACTCTGAACAGAAAAGGCAACGCCAGTTATAGCTGTTGGAGGGAACTTACTTCTGCAGTCCATTGCACTCTGCAGCTATGGGATGTCTATGGCCTTGGGTAAAATAAATTAAAAAGAAATAAAGAAGAATCACAGAATGATTTAGGTAGGAAGGAAACCTTTAAAAGTCATCTAGTCCAACCCCCTGCAGTCAGCAGGGACATCTTCATATAGATCAGGTCACTCAGAGCCCCAGAAAACCTCATTTAGAATGGTTCCAGGGATGTGACTTCTACCACCTCTCTGGACAACCTCTGCCAATGTCTCATCATACACAGTGTAAAAAAGTTCTTATATCCAATTTAACTCTCTCTCTTTTAGTTTCAAACCACCACCCCTTGTCCTGTCACAACAGGTCCTGCCAAAATGTCTGTCCCCATCTTTCTTCTAGGCCCCTTGAAGTCCTGAAATGCCGCAAGAAGGTCTCCCTGGAGCCTTCTCTTCTCCAGGATGGACAACTCCAGCTCTCTCAGCTTGTTCTCAGAGCAGAGGGCTTCCAGCCCTTGGATCACTTTTGTGGCCTCCTCTGGACCCACTCCAACAGGTCCATGTCTCTCCTGTACTGAGGATTCTAGAGCTGGACCCAGCAGTGCAGGTGAGGTCTCCCAAGGGCAGAGCAGAGGCAGAACCCCCTCCCAAAGAGAAACAAGAATTGCAGTAGAATGGTAAAGGTGCGCTCCATTTGGGTTTTATGCTATTACTGGATAGCAAGAAGGATTGTGTCACTCTATGCATTGCCAGATTTTGACTCAAAATAAATAGATAAAATCACTTTGTACAATCAAGTACCCCTGGCAACAGAGTGGAGAGAGATACAGAATAAGGCTAATCCTTCCACAAATACCACCAACTTGACAAGATTTACACAGCAGAAATGACATGAGCACATCAGAGAAAACCAGGAAATAGGAGATGTTTACAGCAGAGTTGTGTTCTCTCCTGAAAATGCTAATTTAAGCTTATCAGCATAAAAAAATGGTTGAAAGCAGAAGTAACTACAAACTCTTTAAAAGGAAAAAAAAGTGTGTTTCTAACACCTCATCTGCCTCCAAATGGGTTCCAAAACCTGCACACACATGCTCACACATATTCTTAAAGTTTTATTTCTTTTGAGTAGAAAGTTAATGATATCATTAACTTCAGTTAATGACATCATTGACTTCAGGTTGAGAATATTCATTATGAAAAATGTGTTCAAACAACCTGGAAAGACCTCAGAGAAATGTAACAAACCAGGAGAATTTAACTGCTTAGTGGTAGATAGTAAAGAAAAGCATTTCCAGTGCTCCCTACTATATCATTATTACTTCACACTATGTTTGGACTAAAATAATTGTGATTAAGCTTTCCCTCTGATAAGTAAATCACTTTCCAATATTTCAATTTCCTGTGCAGAGCTCTTTCAGTTTCCAGGATGTTGTGGAGAGTTCATAGAACAACAGTATGAGAACAGCAACCAAAATTAAAATGCACTGGCTAGATTTTTCCTCTTTTTTTTAGCTCCTGTTTTGTTTCTCCCTCTATTCAGAATTAGTTTGGAGTGGCATTAGGACTCTTAGATGTTGGTGTTTATTGTTGCTTCTGGGGAAAATATAATCTAAGAAAAACTGATGTCAGTAGCATTTGAGGTGGTGGTTGGGTATGAGAAGCAAATCCTTGATAGTCTCTGATATCTTGGATGAGGAAATAATTTTTTGTTTGCTTTCAAATTCGAATTCAAGTTTTGAAAGAATCCTCAAAAATGTAAAATTTTCATCTAATTGGCCATTGGTTTGCCATTAAGAAAGTATATTAGTGGAAAATTGTTGACAGCTCAGAAGGTAGTGGAGTATCTATCACATTTATTTTCTGCATTCAGTAGTAAATGAAGAATTCATAAAAAGGAAGTGTGCAGTCCTTGAACACCTTAGCTGGGAGGTGTTTCTGCTCCTGCCTATGGGGAGTGTGGGTGTTCTTCATTTCACAGAGTGAAAATGAAATCTCCATACTACTGTTTCAAATTCTACCATTTGTTATCACTGATAAAAACATCTTTCTTTCTGTCAGAAAGGAGTTAAATATATCCTAAATCCTAATCCTTTCTCTGGATTAGTCTCAGCATCAAGTCCACAGCAGACATGTTAATGCTTTTATATATTTTCCTCTGTGTCTGCCTGTCTATTTCCAAAGAAGATCAACACACCATTTCATGCTAGTCTAAACCCAGAAATTTCTGTAGTCAGTCAGTTCAGGCCCTTTGCTTTGACTACAAATGACTTACTTCATCTGAGATACTGAGTTTACTATCCCAGAAGTCTAATGTACAGGTAACTCCATGTTGCTTTTCTTAACATTGTTGTTACTGTGATAGAGTGGTCCCAGATTTTCAAGACCTAGTAGCAGACAAAGGGTAAATAAATAGAGGGGCTCTGTCCAGGGCATCTGTAATGAGAAGTCTTTAATTTTTCTCCATTATTACATTTTAGCATTGATTAAGTAGTATTACCTAGCCTTGTGGCAGAGAATAATTTAATGATTTTTTTATTCTCAGCAAAGCAGAAAAGATAGCAATTGTATTTGATTCTGAGTTAGATGATGTGAGCCATCTTCCACTGAACACTTTACTAAGACCCAGCCGACAAGACACTGAGTGATTATAAAGAAGACCAAAATTGATCAACAGTGTTAAAGTACAAAGGAAAATTGTTCATGTTTTTGATTGCCTGAATGGTGAAAGCAGCACAGCTTCACACAGTCATTCTTAGAATCATAGAATCATAGCATCATAGAATGGTTTGGGACCTTTAATGATCAGCTAGTTTCAACCCCTATGGTACGGGTAGGGACACCTTCTACTAGATCAGGTTGCTTAAAGCCCCATCCAAGCTGGCCATGAATGCTTCTAGGGATGGCTTATCCACAACTTCTCTGAGCAACCTGTTCTAATGCCTCACCACCCTCATCATAAAAAAAAAAAAATTCTTCCTTATAAATCTAATCTTTTTATTTTAAAACCATCACCCCTTGTCCTGTCACAACAGGCACTGCTAAAAAAATCCTCAGCCCCTTTAACTACTGTAAGGCCACAAGAAGGTCTCCCTGGAGCCTTCTCTTCTCAAGGCTGAACAACCCCAACTCTCTCAGCTTGTCCTACAAGCAAAGGGCTTCCAGCCCTTGGATCATTTTTGTGTCTTCCTCTGGGCCCACTCCAACAGGTCAATGTCTCTCCTGTGCTGAGGACTCTTGAGCTGGGCCCAGCACTGCAGGAGAGCTCTGCCCAGAGATGAGCAGAGGGGCAGGATCACCTTGTTTCTTTGATCTGATAAGAACAAATAATTCAATGAATGTGGTATGTCCCAGCAGCAACATTATGTGTGATAGTGACATCCTTACATAAGAAAATACTAAAATGTGATATGGGTTTTGGATGTAATATCCAATGTCCAGAACTTAAACACCTTTGCCAAGTATAAACAGTTCTTCCTATATCAGCTCAGTCATCTACATTTTGTGTACTTTGTGGTCTACTTCTATGAACATTTTACAGCACTGTTAGAAAATGCCATGCACCACAAGAGACAATCCCTAGAGCAAAAATGATGAGCAAGAATTAAATCCATATTCTATTTCTCTAATTAGAAACAAACTTATCTGTGAGGGAAGGGGAGTATTTAAAACCATTAAGATCAGGCTATATTGCTAAGATATTACTTGTCAAGAATACAGAAGACCCAGCTCCTGAAAAATTAGACTCTTACTACCTGCCATGGAGTCAATCCTTCCCTAGTACAAAACAAAGCCACATATTTCTTACCTGTGGGGCAAATACACTTTGCAATGTGTCCTGCTGTCCTCAGCCCTCTGTTGTCTAGGTGTCCTTCACAAAATCAGGGAGTTCAGTGAGACTCTGGCAATGGGACATGTTCCTGAGGTTTCTGTTACATATCTGGCCACGAAGAACCAGCCTGCATCACCTTCTAGGTGTCACCTGAGGCCTAAGCTCCTGTCCTACTGGTTCAAAATCTGACTTCAGTAAACAGGTGCAATTTCAGGTCAGTGTCATTAGTCACCCTCATCAGTCCAGAAGACAATGTTTCTTATTTAGGCTGATTCTAGGTTGGATTTAGCCTAGTCAATTAAAGACTGGAGGCTTTGTGGCAGCAGACACAGGTGGGTGTTTCAGGTGAATGGCTGTATATCTTCCAAATGAGTTTCTGTCCAGCTTCCATCAAATTTCAATGATTTCTAGACATGTTAAACTCTAAATTGCTCTAAAACTGTTTTTCACTTTTTATAACCATAACCCACAATGAGCAAAACAAGGTGATCACAAAGGCACACCTGACAATGACCCCACAGAGCTGAATCTGAGTGTAAAAGAGTGATCCTCTTATCAATGCCTTGATAGCAAGATAAGCTCCAGTCAGAGCCAGAAGACACAAAGCTGTAGGGAAACAATCTGTGTTCATTATGGCACTCAGGGACTAGCTGGTTTCCTGTAATTACCCTGTGGGTATTAAGCTCAAGCTACTTTCCTCTTGCCCTGCATTCAGCTGATAGTGTTAGCAGGCAACTGCTCCAGTGGCCTTTCCACACCTGGGATTGTTGCCATCATTTTAATTTCAGCTTTATTCTGTTTGTTAATACAGGTTATCAGATTGGTTTGGCTGTGTAATGTTTAGTATTTAGTTATAACCTGCAGCCAGTAGTCTATATAAATGGCTAAAGATGTGGTTAAAATAAAACACAGTTGGATGTAACTGGATAAAAGCATTTTGTCTTCGTTTACTCTCTATTAATAGAGTATATCTATCAGTAGGCAAAGCTGCTGTTGTATTTCAGTTCCTAGAAAAAATATCCAATTCTGCTAAGAGCAGTCAGTGTATAAACCAAAAATCTCTATTTGTTAAATTTCAAGAACTGCAAGAACACAGTTATGAATTGGTTAAAATACAAATATTTATCTTAAATTAATCAATTCTATTTCCTCAGGTCTCAGATTCTGCTGATCTTTCAGAATATTTGGTAGAAAGTCTTATGCATTTGATTTTAAATTATGTTACTCATACAAGTCAAAACCTGTATATGTGTTTTTCCCTTGAGAAATTACCATTCATTACTTAAAGGCAGACTCTCTCTCTTGTCTGCATGTCAGACGTGCCTCACAACTTCTAAATTGCTAGTGGGCTTCGAGTGTGCAGTTTGCAGAGCTCTCTATATATCAAATTGTCTGGTCAGTAAAAATACCTTCTCGTCTCCAGCTGCATAAATAAAGTAGAAATTGAGAGTATCAGAAGATGAATTGAGCTATGGAGCCATTAATGACCTTATGAACACTATTATCCATAACAATCATATTGGAATTCTAAGGAAAAGAAAGCAACAAGACATTATTTTGAAGTATTGCTTTTCTTCACAAGGGTGTCTGTTGGAATGAATCTGTAGCTACACAATAAAAATTCACAACAAACATAATGAGTAGTAAAGCCTGTAGAATCAATCAGTCAGAGCTAGAAGACAACTAAGATTTGAATCCTGAGATATTGACCACGACCTTCAGTCAATAGTAGTAGCAGAAAATGACAGAAATTCTTCAGTGAGCACATTTGGTGTCAGTTGTTCTTTTTCTCTATGGAAGAGGCACAAATACCCTCTAGGCAAAGAATCTCCCATTCCAATCAAGGCCACTGTCTTTCCATACAGAAAAGGTTTCTGTGCTACTCAGTTCTCCTTTCTATCTAAGATAAAATGTACCACCCCTATGGTCTTAACACATGGACAAAAAGAGAAACCTAGAAGCCATTCTGCTTGGAGGTGACTACCAACCTAGCAGCAGTAAGAAATAACAATGTAGGAGTGAAAATGAACTTGATTCTGTGTAATAAAAAACTTTTTTTTTTCTTTCTCAGCAACCAGAAGAAATCTTGGTAATTGTTTTTCCCTTTTATGAAAGTTGTCAGTCTGAAATCCTCTACATCCTGACTAACAGTGGTGGTACTAGAGGGATATTGAAACAAAAATAAAAAGGAAGGGCAAATGAAAGAACAAAGGCACAACTACCCAAAAATCTTCAAACAATTAATGAAAATGACCTGATTTCATGCCCAAGATGCTGGCAGGCTATCCTGCTGACTGGAGAATGAATCTATTATTAGTGTTAAACAGCTTTTACACTACTTCAGTGATTGCATGAAACCATTAAGTTACAGCCTCTATTATCCTAATTTTTTTTAAGGCAACTTAAATGATTTATGAACTAACTAACTGAAATGATGACACATCATATTCTCTAAATAAATGCTCTTTGTTCTGAGGAACCATATCAGTAGGAGGTTTGACCTAATAATTTTTCTTAAAATATTAGATTTTGAAAGTGAGTATACTCTGGAAGTAGATTATAGTAATGTTTACACAAAAACAAGATTCACTCTCCATCTTGCCATTTGAGTTTCCTTTGGGGTCCTTGATTACATACAGCAAACAAATAAGAAGTACAAAGAGAGATTGTCAAAACATCAAAACACAGACTCCTGCAGTGTACTATAAAAAAATACAGAAGGCAATCTTGGCATCAACATTCTCTTTTGTTGCCAAACTGAAACACACTTGTGTTCTTGTCAGATTGACTCCTGAGGACTCTCCTAATCCTGCTGGCCCGGCTAGCATCGTTCCCTAGCATCCTTCCCAGCACTAGCACTTGTTTGTCTCACTGAAACTCCACCCGTGTTTTGAAACACACAGGTTTAATATTGAGGCAAGGAAATGGAGTGAGTGGGCGTGGGGTAAGTCTGACCCTGGTCAGTGGCAAAACAACTCTGTGGCTTTTGAATGCTCTACATTAAGCTCACTGATAAATTTATTTTGTTTTATTACTTCATTTTATTTTATATTAAAATATTCTTCCATTGTAGGAAATTATTACTGTTTCATTCCTCAACATCAAAATCAGAATCTTTTTGTTTTGTGTACCTGTACTGACTGTAATAATGAAGCCACTCTAGTGGACAACAAATATTAATTCTCCAGTGGAAATCTACCAAGCCCAGTAACTCTCTTCAAGCTATTCTTTTCTGTTCCCAGCCCATGAGCCACTGGATTTAAAGAGAGGACTTTGTGCATTCAGCAGCATAGCCTGTTGTAAACATCCTGAGAATGATGATCCATCTGAATGATTACTGGACCTTTTCTCCACCAGGTTGAAAAGAAAACTCCCTGGAGGAAGCTGACCAATTATACAGTGCAGGCCAGAAGCAATTTACTGATCCAGTGAACTTCTGGAAAAGGCAGACAGAGCTGTTCCTGCTCACTGTTCCCTATTGTTATGGCAGTTGTGGAAGAGAAACTTGTTTGCTCTTTGATGCATCCTTAATCCCAGTTCTCAGTTGCCCAGGAGTGACACTGTGCATGCAATTCAATGTTCAAGGAAGCAAAGGCTCTGAAGAGTTGAAGGCAATGGTTGATCAGTTTGCTAAGCCACCTGTTGAAAGCTATCTTATCTTTACCATTAGTTACAGTTTGTGGACTGCAGGCCAGTGTGTTCCTCCACTTCTACACTACTAATTTGTAGTGTACGAATTCCTTTCTTTGGTCTATCCTGTTCCACTACCTTCTTCACCTTTCTTGGGTTTGGAACATAATGTTTTGTGTTATGGCAACCAAAATCCATGTCTGAGAAATGATCTCTTCTCCCAAGGTCCATGTCTGAGGAAAGAGCTCCCTGCTTAGTTCCTGAAGAAGCAGTCTTACGTCAAAAAGACGACAGCTCTGATGCTTCCCGTACCAAATGAGCCCAGCCAAAAAAATGGCCAATGATGACGGTGTCTAGACTTGTGGCATTAAGGCATAGTTTTCTGCATGAAAGAACTGCAGGCTGATTTAGTGCGCTCTGTGAGCAAGGTCGAGATGCTTACCACCAAGAAAATGTTTGGGTTATCTCTGTGAGTGGAATCTGCAAAGCTGGCCTGCCAGGAGTCTGAAGGAGGGAGTCTTGTGAAGATAAGAGGGCCCTGTCTTGCCTAACACCAGTGAAGCAAGGCTGAAATAACAGGAAACACAGCTTCCAAGCAGATTCTGAAGGCTGCAGTGAGCAAATTGAGGCCTTTGCCTAATTAATGGGGATTTTAATATTAAAATTGATGCTCCGCGGTACATTTATGACTATATTACTCAACTCTCTGCCCAAATCATGCTAAACATCACCTGGAAGGCAGGAACAGTTAGAATCAGGATATAAAAATCCATGCAGGGAGTATTTCCTCGGTCGGTGGAAGACAGGCTGAAGGCCTTGGGATTTAGCTGTCACAGAGGATGACTGACAGGCTTCTCCTTCTCCTCCCATCACCAGGAAGGGAGATACTTCCTTGGTAAGAATTGTGAAATCGATATATGACCTAACATCTTTGCTAGTATTTCTCTTTATTATATTTTTGTGTTGTTTTAAAGTTGTTTTGTTTTTACTTTCCTGACTTTGTGGGACGCTTCCCTGGAAGTTTAATCATTAGCTTGAGCTCAAATTCCTTGCAGTTATTCAACTTATCATAGGTAATTCTAAATCTGTTATCTGTCACAATAATGAATCAAACATTATTAATTTTAACTGTCCAGAGTGTTTCAGAGAGAGAAAGCCCAGATTGGGCACTGTTGGGCAGGTTTTGTCAAACGTGGAGGCCTGAAACACTGATACAGGCAGACTTCTGGGTCAGGGTCTCGCCTCTTAACATGACAAGAGTGGGATCAAATGTATGGGAAATAAAAGCACCAAGAGATGTCATACCACCATTTCCTTCAACTTTTGAAAGGTATGATGGCAGGCATCTCTCTCCAGCACTCCATTTTACTAAACCTTTGTGTTGGAAGAAATTGTTGAAAACATTTTATTAGTTCTTCTCAATGTCTTAGAATCCCTAAACTCTCCATTCAAAGCAACCTCTGGAAGACCACAAGGAAGTATCATTCCAGCCTATACACTGGGGTGAACACTGCAAATCAGGGCATGTTGAGGTTTTTATTTACACTGTCCATCAGGAGTATGTCTGGGTCAAGAAATCTAGTGGCAACTGTGGGCTAAAATATGTTGATAGGGAATAACAAACTCAACCAGCTTTGGTGTTGGCTCTACTTAGCTTCACACACAAGTATTAAAATGTATTAATGAGTGTTCTACAGTCTTCAGTTTTGCTGTTAGCCCTATAAGCTCAGTTACCACAGGATTCAGTACATAAAGGACACAATATATTCTTATAAAAACTAATCTTAAATTTAATCTTAAATCTAATACTTTTTTTTTTCAGTTGTTCATGAGCAAACACAATCCCTTTTAAAACAACCTCTAAAGGAACAGTTCTTAAGCCACACAGATACCTCAGAGGGAATTCAGTGGTTAATAAAGCTTAGTCCACTGTCATAAGCACCACATCTTAGAACCCTTTCCCCTTATTCACAGGGTTGATAAGGTTTTGCAACTTATATCCCAGAACTATTATACTCTAATGATTAGAAAACCTTTTAAAATAGCCAGCCTACTTTTATTGATTGCTAGTTTATACCAGCTTGGTTTTATGACAGTGATGGCTGTTGTTTTAAACAGTATGTCTCACTTTATGTGATGTAAATTGACAGGAATTGTAGCAGCTCTCTTTCTTTTGTTCTTTCAGCTTGCTTTCCTCTTTCACTCTTTCTTTCTTTTTCTCTTTCTTTCTTTTTCCTTCTTTCCCTTCTTTCTTTTCTGCCTAAACATGCCAAACATTTCCACCTTAAAACAAAAAGCTAGGCTCTTCTTACCCCTGATTTTTCACATCTGCTTCCAATTTTATATCATTTTGTTTGAACAAAACTACTCAGTATCCCTGAGGAGATTTCCTCAGGACCTTATTTGATAGAATGAATACTTCCCTATCTTTGTAGAAATTACCTCTTCTCATACAATGTAGGTTCTTAGCATAATTTCACAATCACTCTTTCCATCCTGGTAAGCTCTCATCTCGTTCTCTTTGGATTTAACTTCCTTTGTCTGGGGAGCTGATTTACATAAGAGGCACAGTACTCCCTTTGTGTGTTAAATAACAAATTAGAAACTCGGTTTGCCTTGCCAAAATATTTACTGATATTAACTACAGGAGCTACCTTCCATACAATATTGACACAGCATTCCTATTCATTTAAAGGCTTTCAACAGCCATCCAGCTTCTTTCCTGGCATTTCTCTTCCTAGATTAATGGCAATGAATGCCACCAAAACCTGCGGCAATTATTAAATTTTCTGCAGGAGGATATTTCCTTCAAAGAACTGTAGGGAATACCACAGTGCCATGTGCTCCACTTACCCAGTCTGTCATTCCCAACCTGTAACAACCTTGGCAATGTCAGCTGCAATTGTTTAGTCTTCTGCAATACCTAATTAAAATATTATTACATATGTATTTTCCTCTTTCAGCATTAGCCTATAATGTTGAAAGCTCCTCTCGTTTGAGGATCTAAGCACACTACAAGTCCACCTTCTTTGCACGTGGACATGACTGATCTTTAATGTATAGATTAAAATATGGGTGACAGTAGATTTTTCTTCTGCCACCTTCCTGTAATTTATGCTTCAGTTGTTTTTATCTTGTGGTTGGTTCATGCTCTGAGGGTTAGGTAGGGAGATAAGGCAAAGCATAACTTTTATCTTTCAAAAACATACAATGCTGAAGTCAAGACCTCTTGTAAGAAATCTGGCTCAGTTAATGAGTGTGCTCCTCAGTGCCAATCTTTGGCTTCATCTCTACAACTATTACAAGTTCATGGTCAGATGAACATGTGTTTGTAGTGACCAGGGGGTGTGGATATAAAGCAGTTGCTCTATGCCTTGTTGGCATACAAACAGTTAGAGGGGAAATGGAAATACTAGCAGAGTCCATAGAAGGATAAATTTTACTTGCTTTACTCTGAAAGTTGGACTCCAACTATTTTAAATGCAACAGGTTATGTAATTTAAGAACTGAAAAAAGTAAGGCTACTGGACATTATGGAAAGCAATTGCCATGTACCTTTAGGTGAAAATAAACTCTAAAACCTGCCTGCCTCCTGTCATGCAAATGACAAGAATAAAACAAGCAGCACAACATTATACTACTCAATAGCTGAGAAATAATTGTTTCCACAAGTTTGAAGTAATTTTCATCTTAATAATCTTTCTTGTTCTTTTAATATGTGCTTTTCCAGTTCTCTGTCCTATGATCTTGATTTCAGTCATTCTGTATCTATATTCTATATTGGGAAATTAATAATTTGATTTTTTTTCTACATCATTACTGTCTCTCCTGAGGCTTCCAAAGGAGGGGAAAAATAATGGGAATCAAAATACTATTCTAAAGTCACTGCATAATTGTCCTGTAGTTGGAAAACAGAAGTCATGCAGCAGTCTACTGCTGAAATCTCCTCCAACACATTTTAAAATGCTACATGCAGTATGTGCCATTCACTGCTGGATTCATGTTATCTTCACCAAAATCATTTAATTGCTGTTAATTGCAAACACCTAGTCTCAGTGTTAGGTTGGTCATCATGAGTTAGTTCACATGGGCAGCAATACTTGTAAGTACTTGTATTCTTCTTCAGCCCTATGGATTTCAACCTTGCATGGGTGTTAAAGTGGAGATGACTTTCCTTCACAGAATCACAGACTAGCCAGAGTTGGAATTCCTTCTCCTTCATTTACAAAATGTCAGGTCCCAGGTGTGGGCTTTAAGTGAGGAGCAAAGGGAAAGGAGACCCTCCTGTTAACACTGTTTGGAGTGGCACCTGCCTAGTGAACACGATTCAGCTGGGTCAACGCAGGGCTGTGCTTTCCCCTTCCTTCTCTCTCCATCCAAATCAGAACTGTGTCCCTGAGGGATCGTTTTCATTAGGTGGAAGATAGGTGAGGGAATGAACAGGCCAATTAGACTCCAGATCTTTCAGCCTGGGAAAGCTCGTAGAAAAGCAACAGGGATTAAATTTACAGCGTGTGGTTCGTAACAAGGTCACCATGTTCTGCACTACTTGCTAATGGGACCATATTTTACAAGGGAACTTTGCAGTAAGGTTTATATTTGAAGGACTAAATCAAAAAAAAGCAGCTTTTCTTTTGACTCAGCTTGTGCCTCTTTTGACTTCCCGGCTCATTTCTTAAAGGGAATAGGCCACGGATAGAAATAAACACAAGAAACAGTTTCTGTGGAGTTGTGTAAATTAAAGTGAATTGAAACCTTTGCACAAAACCAAATAAATATTAGCCATGTGATTAGAGGTCCATAAAACTTAACAATGTTTCTGTAGCGATGGCTGAGAGCAGGAAAATTCTCAAAGACCTGATTGAAAGAGCTGAAATGAAATACAATTCCATCTTTCATGTTTTTAGCAAGATAATTTGGGTTCAGTGTTGACTAATACAGAATAATAGGAATAAAATATGCTGCCTCAGTCTCTGCATTATTGGCTTTCCTTTATTGGCCCTGACAGCTGGCTTTTAAAATGCAGTAAATACTGGGCAATGCTGTTCTATTAAGACAAGCCACTTCACCAAGCATATTTCCAAATCACACTTTATTTTCAAAATGTGTTTAATTTCTCTATAGGTAGCAAAGGAGCCCACTGCAAAATTGACCTGCAACAGAGTGCCCTCTGCTGCATGTACTTAGGAAAATAAAGCAAGTTCCTTAAGCACAAAATCTTTGTAGGCTGAGAGCAGCAGTTCTGTCACAGGCCACTGGACCTTGAACTAAATATGATATCCATAAAGGCATATATCACTCTTACCTTATTCTAAAGAGCTGGGTAGCACTAGGAAATAATAGTTTAAAATAGGTATGAAATTTGCACAAACTGTTTAATGATTTAAATCATAAATGAAAAAATGTAAATATCAGTATATGTTTTTCCATAGCAAACGTGTTTGTAAGTTAGAGAGTTATTAGAGAAGTTAAAAATCTATCCTGTGTTACCCTTCTGCCACACCTTTCTCTTTGCTGCCAAGAGGGGTCTATAACAGTATGAAGTGAACGAGTTTCTCTGCTTATAGAATTGTTTTCTCAGACCCTAATCTCTCATGCTCCCTCATTTCTCCCCTTCTTATTGGCATGATGTCACTACTATTGAATTCTCCTTTTGATTCTCATGTCCTTGATAAACCTACTCCATGTTACTGAGTTATACCTCTTGCAATTGATTGATATTTCACCTGTGCTGTCTCAAAAGCATAGAAACCAACAGGTTACAAAGGTATCCTGAAAACAATTCCACAGCAAGGTACAAATTCTCAAGCAGACCTATACTTTTGAAGTCTTCCCTTGTTTTTATTTTTCCCAGTCTGAACTGGGCCAGCCTAATTGTGAATTTTGTGATGGACCAAACACCTGGAGCTTCTGTTAAAATTCACAGTGGCTCTTACTGCTTAGTCCCCCAGGGATGAGAAAACTGCTTCTACAAACACTAGTATAAACTAACATCAAACTGTTGGAGTCAGTTTTGAAAAGCCCTGACATGTACAATGAAGTCCATGCTTTGCCAGCAGGTCTCTTTGGAGCCACAGTGCCAATCTTAAAGTCTCAGCTTATTTCTAGATGAGCCACATAGAAAGCACCTGGACTGGATCTTGCTGCAGGACCACAGGTGTTCCTTGTTAACCCTCTTGCAAGCAAAGATGGTGTTTGAGCACCTTGGGACATTTCTGAGTATGTCACTAGGGCAGAGTAGAGGTAGGTAATAAACAACGTTTTTCCAAAGCAATATAATCGATTACCAAAACTTCTTTAAACAAAGCAGAAAGAACACAAGCAGGCATTTCCACAGTACACAGTGCATATATGGCCTTGCATATAGTTCAGCAATGAATTTCATGGCTATGGATTTATTCCCACATCTGAAACTCTCCCTTAAGGAACCCCTTGTGGATAATTTACAGTTTCTAAGGATGATATCTCTGTAATTGCTTTCCCTTTGCTTCATACCTGTAAATCTTGTATCTTGTGCTAAATCCCTGTCGACTTCTGTCCACAAAATCTGTGTATTCCTGTGAGCGATGGAAGGGTCCCTTATCAGAGAGGAGCCAGTCGAAGGGGCTTGTGGCATGCTGATCCGAAACGGCAGCAACCGCTAAAACCCAGCAATGAAGACTCAGGGCTATCCACTCCCATAGAGCCATCAGAGAGAACAATTCAGCACCAGCGCTGCATCGCCATATCATGCTTCCACTGGGGACTTAGAGCCTTCATTCTCTTAGCTTTCCCTCAACACCTAGACAAAATACACAGTCAATTAGATAAGCACACACTAAGCATCCCTTGGAAGTAGAAACAAGTTTCCTTTCTTTCAGCTTAAAGAGATAGTGGCCTCTACTTTATTACATTTTACATTAGAATAAACCCCACTAGGCTAGTTAACAGTGGAGTGTTTCCATACTTCAAATGCTGTGAAACTAATGTCTTCATTAACATCATCAGTGACAATATTTACTGTAGAAGGGAAACCTTCACAAATTGTCAGGGGAGGGATTGTTGTGGGTTGGGGTTTTTATTAGTGAAAAATATGCAACACAAGAATTATTGCCTGTTAGCATCAGTACAGAATAGTTCAGCAATGTCTATGCAGAAGGTCATGGTTCAGATATTGGACAGAAAACAGATGAGGTTCAGAAGACACAGATTTTTTTCCTTTCTTATGTCCTTGGAAAAGTGACTTAATGGCTTGTCTTCACTACCAACACAGTTAGCAGGCTCACATTACTCTGTTCAAACTTGTATAGCTGGACAAAGAGTGACTGCATTGATCAATGGCACTGGAGCTACCCACAGTGATGAGGTCAATGAGTTATCCAAGCTCCAGATGCTGCAGTTTTGAATATCCCTAACAGCAGCACTTGTCTTTCATTCCAATTCATTCCAACCCAATGGGATCAGCCCAGAAACACTAAATGAAGCCTAGACAATTTTTTGGCTACCCAGTCAAAAATCAAGTACTAACCAGTGAAGACAAGCCACAGTTTCTTTCTATACCTCAGTCTCATACATGTGATATGGGATAATGATTCTGTATCCTGCTCAGATTTTATGAAAACCTCTATCAAGAGCATGAAGTTCTCAAATAAATTACAAATGTCACATAGATTTCCTAAATATATAGAAACAAGAAGTTCTAGTAAGGTAAACCAGCACATAATTAATTAAAAGATATTAATGAGAGCTTTCATGTTTCTAGTTGATAATCTTACAGGGAAAAAAGCCCATTTTTTAATTCACTTTCACTCAAAACAGCACTCATCATGACATTTATACAGTGCCCCTTGCTATGATGGTTTTTTACTTGGTGGGAATTTTTTCTTTACCATCAGTAATTAATTTTTTTGTTATACCCTAGATGAGGGATAATTCCAGTAGAACATCTCTGTAACTGCACACTCAGTGCCACCCATCCATTATAATGGAAATGGTGTCACTGAATAAATGTGTTCTGTGTATATATTCAAGATACTAATATTTTGTAGAGTCCTTTGTATAGATTAGAAACATATCAGCTGCAGGAATTTAACTGCCTCCAGAAGAGCCCAGAAGTTCATCTGAACCAACAGGAATTTACAGCCTGAGAATATAATAATCTGTCTATATAACCAGAGGAACAGTCAAGGTTTATTGTCTTCTTAGGCACAAACATAATTGTTTGTAATGTGATTTGGACATGATCCTACAAACAATAAATGTGTAAGTAATCCCACTGAAAGACAAGACCCTATTCATATAATTCTTGCTAAGCATATGCCAAAGCACTGAGTAGTAACCATAAACCAGCCACGCAGGAGTTTATGATCATAAAACACAGACTGCATTAATTTTATAAATCCTTTAGAAAGGAGGTTCCAGGAGTCTATAACAAAGACTTTGCTAACTTTGATTGATAGTCTCCAGCAATCACTTCCATGCAAAAAGCCTGTCAATCTGTGGATACTGTATGAAGTTGCAGTGTCTTCTCCTTAGGCTGCTGCTTGCTTTCTTTCACAGCTATGTGAAGTTACACCATCATGTAACTTCCAGCACATCACATGAAAAGAGCTTGCACAGATCTGAAGCAAAACCAAAAAGCAGTGGATTGCTCTCTTGGCCCATGAAAGCCATGATGATCATCTGGTTGCCATTTCCTGTTAAAAATTAGCTCAGTGTAAATGAAGAAGGCATGTCAGTCACTTCCAGAAGAGACTAGACTGGCTTTTGCATCACAACAGAATGAAAAATCCACAAATACTTCTGTCTCTCCTTATCAGTCAGGGCAAAACATTGCCCAGCATGCTCATTCCCCTCCAACATCACTTTCACAAACTAGGAAAATCCTGGGCATAATTTCTTGACATTACATGAAGCTACAAATAGCATAATAAGATTTTTAATTTTCATAGCTACTGCTGTTATAAAATTGCTAGCTAAAACATAAGGTTCTATTTTTCCTAAATTATCTTTTTCTGTTAAAAAAAATCCTGTAATGGTTTAAATTACAAGAGGTAGAAGTTTGCTTTTTTGGGTGCTTATGAACACTAAAGTGTTTCAGGCCATTGAACTGTAATGATGATTAATTGAGTCCCTTTTGAATTCAAAATGACAATATTAGGATTGGAAAATGAATTACTTTGTGTATGCAGCATCTTCCTAAAACTAGACCAAATGAGCACTTGAAAAGGAATAGTGAAGAGCTCTGCTCTATGCTTGCCTTAGGGCTACACCTCATGGCATGTCATAAATTAAACACTGGCACAACCCCTTCAGAGAGCCTGCGTAGTTACAGGAGAAAATAATCACCTTGTTTTAAAGATATATGAAAGTATTTTCCAAGAAAGTATAAATATAGTAGTCCTTAAGGAGCCTCTAACTGATACTTCTCCTCTTGTCTATATTGTCCAGTCATTGTAGAATCAGTCTGCATTTCATTCATTCTCCTAACACTCCTGAGAAATAAGTTTTTACCTCAATTTAACAAAGAAAGAACTGAAGCATGAAAAGACCACTACTAAGGTGTCGGGGTGTTTCTAAGCTAGTAAATGTGCATTATTTCCTATTAAAAGCTAATTTAGAAACTCTCAGCCTAAGGAATTTTCCTAAGATTGCAAGGAGAAAAATATTTTAAAAATTTTAAAGACTCAAATTCTCTCATGAATGCCAATGACCTGAAAACCTTTCCCAAAGACTGTCATAGCTATGTCGAACACACAAAGGTTGTAGCTACAACGGCAGTCACAGAGCTCCAGGGAGGAACAATCTGAATCACATTTGAGGTAAAGCATCTGCTGGTTTCAGGGTAGGATGAGAGAAGAGACAAATAAAAGAATACCTGTTAAGTAAGAGGTGGTGGATTTTAAAGTGGAGAAGACACTCTGTAGAGAGGACATCTTCAAACAAAGCTGTCATGTCAACACATTGTCTCTTTGAAGTGCTAGCTTAGAGGACAATTGCTAGGTATAGATGCTCAGCACAATTACTTTCTTTATCCTCAGGGTTTCACTCAGCTACCACTTGCAAATGTTAATAAGTTTCCAGTCCTTCCTCTTCTAAATTCTGAGGTTACAGTGAGTTCAAGAAGCATAATGGGCTACATTCTTTTCTGTTGTCTCCTCACTGGGGTCAGTGCAAAATGAATTTGATTCAGCATCCTCTGGAAATACCATGCCAAGTCCTAGGTTTCATGATCATGTAAAGTGTGATGAAGACTGATAAAAGCATGCATTTACATCATCTGAGAGTAGAGTACTGGAAAGTGCAAAACAAACATTTTGGCCACCAGGAGAAACTGCAGCAAACTTCAGCTGTGAACAAGAACACAGGACATTTGTAGTCTTTTTTGTTGTCATCTTATTGTAGGTCAAATGCCACCAAATTCAGTCTTCCTTTTTTCAGGGAAATATGTTTATATATTGTAACATTAGAAATGGTGTATGATTACATATGGATACCTTAAGAACACACTAATTTACTGTACCAGTATAGATTTTTGCTTTATTTTTATGTTGAAATCCCTTGGTTGCAGAACATTACTTAATCAGTCCTGTATGCTAAGATATACAGAGTTACACCAGGCCAGCTCAGATGTGTAAACAGCAGTGTTCAAGAAAAAGCAAATCAGGAACTTTAAATCCTTTCTAAAATGGCAGTGCTGTAAAATATTCTCAAGGAAAAATACATAAAAAATCTGTGGTAACCTCACTTTCCAGCAACTTTTTTTTTCTTTCCTAAGAGGTGAGAGTCATGCATAAAATGTTCCAATATTGAATATATTATGTAAGATGTGGTAATACACAGTAGAGACATAGCTGCTTAAAAAATCACTGCTGATTCAATAGAGGAGCAATTTTTGATATGAGTCAGTAAGGTTGTTATTAGACACTGTCAGTAACTTTTTTGTGTGATATCTACACCTGCAGTTCTGAAGAATCACAATAAAATAACAGTACATTAAATGTACAGATATTTTTAACAAGATCAGGTTTTGGGGGGGCAATTAGTGGCTTTTGTTTGGGATTTTTGGGGGGATTTTTTTATTTGTTCCCATTGTGGAAGTCTGGGAGGTATTGTTGGTTTGGTCTGAGATGTTCTCTCCTCTGCCACACATGGAACAATGCCCTTGCACTCTCTGTCAGCATCACAGAAACAGTCACAGCCTTGCCTCCATCGTTCCCTCTTGCTCCTCACATCTCACAGAAACCTTCTGACATTAGAAATGTAGAAGACTGAGATATCCCTGAAGCCCTTGGGTCATTATGCTCACTTAGATTCCATGAAAATGCTGCAATGCCCCTTTTCTCCATGGAAAGCTGAGAATCCTCTCTTCTGAAGAGGGATTCTCCTGGCTGTAACTTCCCATTTTGATGGAATACAAATTTAAGATTTTCATTTTCAGATACATCCTTTCAAAGGAAAGTAATAAGTTACGTATCAAGAAAAACAATGTTCATCTCTTCACAAGAGTAAGAAACTTTCATGTCCCTAAGATGGTGCTTTTTTATACAAAACACAAAAGGTAGTTTTCTTTTAATTAGCCAAAATAATAATTAATATGTCATTTTATAAACAAACAAGGAAAAAATCTGAGGACAGATGAGGGAAATACAGACAGTTATGGTTGTAGGTAGTTAGATTTCAGTAAGATCATAATTTTATTATTTATGAGGTACTCCTTCCATTCACTTGTAAGACAGGGATTTCAAAGTTACTACTGCTGCTGAAGCACAATACTAGGTGCAATAGGGTACACTTGGTATTTCTTTTAGATTGCACAACTTGGAAAGCACAAATGAAGTCAATTCTTTATTGTCTAACTATTACACAAAATTCTCAGGAATGTTATGGGTGACTTCAGCTTTAAAGCAACAGCAAGAAGGAACATTTTTTTCACTGCAGGTGGATGGAAAGCAGTGAAGCTCACAGAAGGCAACATAAGTCAGGACCATTTTTTATTCAAAGATGTTTTGACACTGGAAAATTGAAAGAAATATTGCATAAAGAATATAGCAAAATCTCAGAGATTACTCTTATCTGTTATAAGACTCTGGGTTTATCACTTTATGCCTCTGCTTTCACTTCCTTATCTGAAATGTGAGGTTCATGTTGTCCACCTGGGTAGAGCACCACAGGACCCTCTCATAAGAATTTATTGTCTTATAATCACTGTTGGGGTTTTTTTTCCAAAAAGCAGTTTTTCACATGTTAACAGCTTTAAATGAATGAGACCTGGGGAGACACCTGTCCTTGAAATTTTCACACAGTCCAGTGCAAATGAAACAGCCATGAAGCTGATGATGTGTTGTGGAGGAAAAGAGCAGGAAGTGCTGCCTTCAGTGTTGGCTACAGAGAACGAGGCTATATCAGAGAGCACAAGAATATTTTACTTGTGCTCTGCTCTGCTCTCAGCTGCCACATGGATTCTATTCTTCAAAGGAAGCAACTCAAATCCAAAGAATAAACTCCCAAGCTGAACTTCCTGAAGCACAGCAAAAGGACTCATGAACTTAGGGGAACCATTCTGTCCCATGCTCTTATGTAGCTGTTTGACAGCAGTCAGCTTTCATACATTTTGAGAAACAGCAGAAGGCTGGTGCAGTAACAAAGAGAGCCAACACGTACATTTGGCAGAACAAAGAATCAGAGCAGGGGTTTGGGAAGTTAAAGGATGGAGAGCTCTCCCTGGCACCAGATCCTGTACACCAGAGCTGCAGGGTACAGCTTGTGCCATTAGGCAAGAAGTAGAAGGCATTTGGATAGATAAAATATATTTCTCAACAGATGCTTTTCAGTGAAGGAGATGGAATCAGCTTGTTCTCTGTTATTCATTGTGAGCTAAAATAAGTCCTGACCTAGGAACTATCCTCAGCAGAGGCTCAAAAGCAGATATGTTGGCAAATCTGAAAGTATTCTGGCTTCCTCAATTGAGTTTTACATTCCAGACTTAAAAATAAATAGAGTCCTTACAGCAGGTCCTGGTATCTGCTTTCACTATAAGCACCCTAAACAAACACCTTTTCTTTGTTCCAATACAGCTTCATCCACTTTTGGATTTCAGCTTTCTCCTCTCTTCCTTGTGTGAGACAAGACCCCTGCAACTTTGTCCTTGAAAGCTGAAACAGGAAACAAACTGCATGGCTGATATATTATTATTAAGATTTTTATTTTTGTAAAAGCAATCCTGCTCTTTTTTCTCATCCCAGCCTTCAGAGAAGAGAAGCAAAAATAAAATGCACCTGAGGAAAAAGAGAGCACATGTCAGCCTGACTTCTGCAGCCATCTTCAGATTTGGCTGGAATGTGAGAGCTGCTTGCTGCAGGTTACAGCTACTGCCCACGAAACGTGCCTAGGTGTTTGCTCCCTCCCTGCGGAATTTCACGGCTGCAATGGCCTAGAGTCTTTAACTGGACGTGCCCACGTGCTCCCGACTACACCCCAGTACATCGAGTGCTGGTCTCCTTAACCCTGCAGTCTGTGCTGCCTGTCAGCTCTACTGAGGGGTTTAATGCCTGATATTTGTAAAAGACCTACTTTTTTTTCCCTTGCTGCACAGACCATGATGTATAAATTTCCTCAGGTGCTTTTTCAAGCTGTTAATCTAAGTTCATCCTCCTCTTCAAACAGATCCTTATGTGTTTTAGCTCATGACATAGGGCTGCATCCCCACATTGCAGCTTCATCCTTTCTGCCTTAACAAGTGAATCTGTTCCTGCAAGGAACACAATGAAGGGAAGAAAGTAGCTGTTGGGGCCCTGAGCATACAGATGGGCCTCAATGGTCCTGACCAGACTCATCTGGGGTTTCCACCTGGGGTTTTTCCATCTGGGGGCTAAGCAGGGGCTCCTGGACCTTCAGTCCTCACCTGGGTGGTGCTGGTGTGACTGCCCCAGCCCTCACATCAGAGCTTGTGTTCCCTGGCTGAACCCTGGACCCGGCCATACACATCTTTGCCTGGAGGTCACCATGCCACACTTAGCTCCTGGCTTCCTGTAGACACCAGCTGCTTTAGCCCTCAGGCTCCTCTCACAAGCCAGGAGGAGTCATGCTTCTCAGCCTTGGAAAGGCAGAGTGCACATGAGGCTCCTGGATGCCTCAAACATGAATTGTGTAGGTGAGTAACAGAGAGAGAAATCAACCCAGTCTTCATGGTGTCCTAGTTCTTCATCTTTAAATGGGGGCTAGTGCCTATGTCCTTGGCAGCTAACATCCAAGCTAACACAAGGAGCTAAAATGAAGTTAATTTCTGGAATAGCTAAGCAAAGCAAGACCCTGGCCAACCCCTGGATTTCAGCTGACCAACATCCAGAATGCCACAATGCCACAGAAAAACTGCTGCTTTGAGAGCTTTAAACCTGCTCCAGGCTGGATGATTACGCTTTAGCAATCATAAAAGTTCACAGAAGATGAATTTTTTATCTTTCCACAAGTGCACAGGGAATGTCCCACAGGAAAAAAACATCTTCTGTCATAAGTCACTCTTCCATTCCACAAGTTACACTAAGATTCTCCTGAATTGTCCAAAAGTTTTCAGATAAACCAACTGATGACATGAAAAGAGTTAGAATGGAAACAGAAGCAGCTCTCTTTGGATAAGTTTAGGATATGTGCTACAGGAGTACAGCATAGAGAGAGTTTCTGGTCTCGTATTTCCTCAGGCACAAGTTGACAGGTATCACTGTAACATACAGTTTTATATACTGGAGCATTCCAGTTTGTAGAAACTCCTAATGGGAGACAGATCCCTAGCAGTTCCAATATTCTCCGCTCTGATAATCTTGTTGGATGTGTTCTAATTGCAATTAAGCAGGTCCTTAGGATTTGTACACCCTAAAATTAAATATTAAGCTCTCACTGGAAGGTCATTGTGTAATAGTTCTGGTAGTAGATCTCCTTTTCACTCAGAATTCTTAGCCCCCAGACAGTTTTCTGGCCCAATTTATCAGCTGGCTATGAAAAAATATGCGTACAAGGACCAAACTAAGTTATCTCAATACAGTAAATCACATCACAGCAACAAACAGCTCTTACCTGCTTAATTTCATCCTTCTACTAGTTTTAGAAGCCAGAGCTGTTTCAGTTGTCACCGTCATTTAGCCTTTAGTTCTAGGTTTTCAAGTCTGAGGACCAATCCAAATATAACTGATTATTCTCTGATGCAGAAGAACTTCTATCAGGCAAAAATGAGATGGGGTGGAAGGAAACTTTGCTCATTAGTAGATTGTTCAGTTGAAGAAAATTCAGTTTATAGAGAAAGGAGAGCATTTATAGCAGAATTATCTTGAAATACAGTTTTGGTTTTACTATATGATAATTGACAAGTACCTTAAATTTCTTTAATTATAGTTTCTGTCCCTAAGAACAGGAAAAAAGGTCATTGGGAAGCCTGAAAAATTAATGTTTGCAGAGTACTTTCAAATTGTTGGATGACACAAATGTCATAAAATAAACAGGAAGAGATTCATTCTGCTAACAGAGTGGTTGACTATTTTTGTTGCTATTTAAAATTTGTTTCTGGTGATTCTGCAACAAATGCCCAGAAAAGGATGGAGAGGAAAGGAATTGTCAGTCTCAGACAAAAATAGAAGTTCCTTTGAACCACAGAATCACAAATGTTAGAATGTTAGGAGCTGGAAGGGACTTCAAAAGATCATCTAGTTCAACCCCCCTGCCACAGCAGGGTTCCCTAGACCAGGTCACACAGAAGAGCATCCAGACAGGTTTTGAATATCTCCAGAGAAGGAGACTCCACAACCTCTCTGGGCAGTCTGTGCCAGCGCTCTGGCACCTCAACTGGGAAAAAAATTTTCTTGTATTCACATGGAACCTCCTGTGCTTCGGTTTACAGCCATTGCCCCTTGTCCTGTCACTGGGTTTCACTGACAAGAGCCTGACCCTATCCTCCTGACACACACCCTGCACATACTTAAAAGCATAAATGAGGTCACCCCTTAGTCTCCTCTTCTCCAAGCTAAAGAGACCCAGCTCCCTCAGCCTTTCCTCATAAGGAAGATGTTCCACTCCCTTCATCATCTTGGTGGCTCTGTGCTGGACTCTTTCCAGCAGTTCCCTATCCTTCTTTAACTGAGGGGCCCAGAACTGGACACAATATTACAGATGCGGCCTCACCAGGGTAGAGTAAAGGGGGAGAAGAACCTCTCTCTATCTACTAACCATACCCCTTCTAATCCACCCCAGAATCCCACTGGCCCTCCTGGCCACAAGAGCACACTGCTGGCTCATGGTCATCCTTCCATCTACCAGGACCCCCAGATCCCTTTCCCCTTCACTGCTCTCCAACAGGTCAATCCCCAACCTATACTCATACACGGGGTTGGTCTTTCCCAGGTGCAAAACTCAGCACTTGGCCTTGTTGAATTTCATTCAATGTCTCCCTGCCCAACTCTCCAGCCTGTCTAAGTCTTGCTGAATGGCAGCACAACCCTCTGGTGCGTCAGCCACTCCACCCAGTTTAGTGTCATCAGCAAACTTGCTGACAGTGCACTCTGTTCCCTCGTCCAGGTTGTCAATGAATATATTGAAAAGTATTGGTCCCTGAGGACCACTAAACACAGGCCACCAACTAGACTCCATTTGAAGCTATTGAAGTGCTAATATTGTTTGTACAATAATGAAAAGAAAAAAACATTGGTGTGTAGCTCTTCTCTGATCTTAAGAAGAAGGCCAAAGAAGCAATGAACTCTGGTGACTGTAATGGGAACATATTTACATGTACTTCCACTTCCTCAGATATTACCTAGCCTAATCCATAATATTGTTCATGTTTTAAAATGTTATCATAAAAATACTGTTGGGGGTTTTGTTTCTAAGAATTAATTTCTCAGTTTAGGAGCTCTGGTTCAGGTATGGGATGTAGCACTGTAATTTTAGCTAAGTGATATCTGGTCAAGGATTTACACTCTTCATGATTCTGTTTTTCATGTGAAAAGGAGTTTTCACAGGTTAAAACAGAAGTTAGAAATCATCTCCATAATGATTTAATGGCATGGCAGTTCTCTTTCAGTGCACTTTTCTAGATACATTGTAAGAAGAATGGATTATTTTATATATTTTATTTCTTAGCATTGATATCTAGTAGAATGGTAATGTTTTTGTTTTGCTCTTCTATTATTGTCTTTCAGGCAAAAGTACTCCAGTGCTCATAGCATATTTTACAGATGATTTCACAGATGGTGTATTTGGTTTTCAGCTGGTGTAAATGATGGTTAAAACTCTCTTCAAGTGCCTAAGCTTCAAACTACTTATTCTAGCAGAAAAAAAAAATAATGAACTTACACCATGGTTGTCCTTCTGTCAGAAACAGCTTATTACCTGTGGTGCAGGCTCTCTAGACAGGACTCACAGAGGATTCAGGATTCCACGGTTTCTACTGTAAACTGTTGTGTGACTTTTCATAGTTCCCTTTGCCACAACATTCTAAGCCTGTAGCTAGTATATGGGTAGTAGCCAGATCCTCTTAAATGTTCATGTTATAGCTATTAATTTTTTATACTGAGAGTAAGGACTTTATGGCTGACTGAGCAAAGATTCAAGCTTCAGCAAGCCAGTCTGAACCTAATTGCATCTCAGGATGGATAATATGCAAAGCTTTATTGTACAAGTAATTATTATGTCATGTGTACCAGGCAGCCTGCTACCTCATATAACACTAAAGCTTCCTTGTAAGCCTTGATTTTTGGCAACTTTAGAAGAAATTACAAACTTAGAGAGAGGGGGGGAAAAAAGTATGTCTGCTGAAAGATGTCTTTCTTGTGAATAACATATTACAAAGTCTGGACTTTAGAGTCTCAGTATAAATTGCAATGTCCTTAGTGTTTGATTTTAGCTCCATGATAGTTTAAATCCACATTAGTACAAAATAATCAGTATTTATCCTTGTAGCTCATAGAAGAAAATCATCCTGATTTAGTAGAAAAGTGCTAAGCTAATGCTGAAAAGCTTTAAACTTTCAGGTGGTATCTTTTCAGTGCAGAACTAGAGACACATAATCTGTTTATTAGAGATTACAGATGGCTGCAGTCTCTCTATGTATGAGGTTTTGTTTATTACAGCTCTTGGGTTTTCCCCAGAAAGACTGAGAGAATGTTCTAGACTTTGTCTAGCCAAGACAAACCAGTATGAAGAAATAAGGTTGTTTATAGATAAGAATACCTTGCAAGAAAAAGCCACTACTGCCTCTTCAGCTAATGTGAATCAATCTAATGAACTTATGCTAACAGAGAGCTTAAAGGGTACTTAGTAAGTTACTAAAGCTTTTACTTTGTAAGCCAGTGAGCTAGGTTCATATCCCCCAGCAGCAGCGATTAAAAAAGAGAACATCACCAACTAATGACCAGCACCAACTAGTGAAATAAATTCATTGCCTCCAGAAGCTGGCAGAATGATGAGTCTCTACTTGCATAAACAATGCTGCTTTACATAAACAAGCACCTTCATTAGACATGTTGGTACAAAACTAAGGAGGAAAACAGTTAATCCAAGAAGTGCCGAGCATCTACACATTCTGCAGGAAAAGAGGTGGATATCTGCTGTGCTCTGCAGATCAGCCAGCAGCTCAGGGTGGCAGAAGGACAGGTTCTGACTTGCATTGCTTTTGGATCTTTCCTGTAAGTAAACACAATTGCAGCTCTGAGCACTCTCAAGACCCTTAAGCCCACATAAACTTACAAACTGCATCTATGTAAAACTTCCTGTACAAAACTCAGCAATTCTAACCTTCAGGGCTGCACATTAAGTACAAAACAAACAGAATTAGTCAAAATAAAATTTGTTGCATTGAATATTTTTCCTCTATCTTCTCAAAACCATTAATGAATAAGGATCAATAATGTTTTAGGGGAAAAACAGCTAATTAAAAATATGCTCTTGGGCTGCCACCTCAATTCACAATAACATTTTTCAGCACACAGCAGTGTTTTTAACCAGTGATTGTAAGCCTCCTTAGAAACAGACTTTTCAAATAGAGAACAGAGAAAAAGAAAAAACAATAAAAAGAAAGAAAATGTATTTATACTGGATTTTAACACTCCCATTTGACTTTGGAGTTGTCATCCATGTTCACTTAACCAGGTGTTTTTGTTATTTCCAATAGACTTAGAAGTACTGAAAGAGCTAAATTAGCTCTACAGAGTTCTTAGTCATGAGTAATATGGGATTAAATGTATAGAGGAGTGCTCTGATTCCCCATATTTAGGTCCTTTACTTGGCAATGTATAATAAATACCTTAGAAACCACTTTTCTCATTAATCAAGTGCTGATAGATGTGGCAGTGAAGGTGTTACTGCACACTAGCAGAATTTTCTAATCACCATTAAGGTGACTGTTACAGTAAAGGTATCTGACTGAGGAGCCTTAGGATCTCACCTCATTATAAGAGAAATCACTACAGTTTAATAGTCTTCATTTAGCTAACAGTATAGAGTGCCTGGTCTATCTTCTTTTGAAGGTGGAACAAAACCTGTGGCCTTTGTGAGAGGCTCATTAGTTAAACAAGAAAAGCTTTGACATGGCAGAGAGTGTCCTTGTTATCCTGTTATTCTGTGGCACATGGAGCAAGGGGAGACTTTTAAGGGGAGCTGGGAAAAAGGCTGTGCTAAACAATGGACCACATGGTGTGAGCCAGGGCAAAAGAGTAAGGATACAAGCATGTGGTGGAAGGTTGGGTGGTGGGTACATGTGGTGTGAATCAGACATATTTATAGCTTTGTAAGCACATGTACACACAAACTGGGTTTATGTAGACACACTTACTGTGGTACATGGAAATGATTAATTTCAGAGCTAGGAGGACTAAATTATTCACATTACAATTTTCAGCAGTGTGATGACCTGAGTCACAAGGTACTGGTTGCCTGCAGCTCAGGTGGCACTTCAGAAAAGGAAACTCTCTTAATGTTCCTCTCCTAATGCTACTCAACTTCCTCTGAAAAATGTTGATTTACCAATGATGGTAGAGTGTTGAGACCTAAAACAACAAAAGAACAGGTTAAACCCCTTCAGTTCTTCAGTATTTTAGTGCCTTTGACTCAAGATATGCAAAGTCTTACACTGCTCAGTATGCAGCAGCTAACCTCATAATATTTACTTGGTCTTTTTATAAGATCTGAAGTTCATTTTGATTCCAAATTATTGTCTTGGAAATTGATCTTGCTTGCAGTGAAGTTAAGAGCAATGCTCTGATCTTTAACTGTGCAAGATCAAGCCCCCACTGAACAGGAGAGATAATGAACAGCAGGAAAACAATGGTAAGAAGAGACTGTGGTTACTATTTTATTTTTTAATCTTTTATGAAGATATTGGATGAGATCAAGAAGAAGAGGAAGAAAATTTTCCCAAAGAATGACTAGCTGTAAATTGCTACCTGCAGCAGGACAGTTTCCTCTAATGCAACCTTTCTGAAAGATTGTTTTGGCCTTATTTGTCAAAATGTATTTCTGGTGATTTTGCTTCCACAAGAGGCTACTAGTGTTTTAGGAGAGGGGGAAAAAATCAATGTCTACTTCTGATTTTGAGGAGAGGCAAAGATTTGGGAGGAATAAGAAAGGGCTGCACTAGGCATACATGACAACTAGAAACCACAATATTTCCAAAAAGTATCACCACTCCCTTTTTCTTCTAAGCAAAGCCTTAGGTAAAATGATTGATCTTCTAATTTTTAATTTGGATTTTTTTTAATTGCTGAAGAACAAGCTCACTGGTAAAAAGAACTTGCTTTTTATTTCCATAGGATTTGCATCTCAAGCAAGAAATTTCTTAGACTGAGCACAGTCGGATATGCTTACTCAATTTCAAACTAATCCAAATGAAGTAAAAATATTTTAGTCCCACAAATCATTACCCTTACCTGAGACAGAGAGGAGTGAAAACTCACTGCAGTCTCTGTGACTAAAGAAATAACTTTGCAGAAATGCACTGGTATAAACAGTGAGTAGACTTCTGTAATCAATTCTTCACAACAGCATTCAAGCAGTAATAGAAAAAAAGTGGGAAGGATGAGCCAGGGTGATTACATCACTCCAAGATCCTCAAGTTGTTTTGTTGCCTTGTTGTACAAACCCTGCCTTCTGCAGCCAGAGCTGCAAAACGCTCAGCTGCTTCTTTTTCTCTTTCCCAGCAAAGGTTTTCACCCACAGCATCCCATGAAGCATCCCAAACACAGCCACCCTGGTGCACTCAGCTGAACTCGAGCTGGAGCTGGACCAGCTTGCAGTGAAAATATAACATATCTGGTCCTTGTTTTATTTTTTTTCCTCCTCCCCCACTTAAATGGTGTACATGATTTAGAGAGAAAAATGGTTAAAAACAAGAATTCAAGGGTAGTTTCTTCATGGAACTGCGATAATTAAACAGCACCACAATAGCATCAAAGACTATGGTTCTGTTGCTACACTTCATGAAAGGAAGAGATAGAAGTCAAATGTGCCTGTTCTGAGAGCTAGGTCTCATGGTGAGGCTGACAGAGACCAATGTAAAACGAGTAACTCCTTGTACAGTTGGAGCTGAGCATCGGCAGCAGTCTGCAGTGTCTGATATCTAATCAGATTGCTCCTCTAAAGTTATTTTTGATATCTTGTAAGTGTGAGTAGGGCCACTCTAGCTTTATTTCTGTATGTTTAATGTGTCAGAGTTACTCAGCTTTGAAAGTACAGCCTACAAGGTTTCGACTTCAATTTTTTATAGCAAGCTTTTTGTGATGCCATATTTAGATAAAGTTAGATGTAGGCTTTTTTGAGGAAATCAGTTATTTTTGTTTCTTCTATCAGACTTTCTTGTCAGATACATGCTTCTGAATTACTCTACCCATTTTGTTTCAAAATCAGGTCTGCCTCACTTTGGCCTTCATTTGAGATGACTGATTAGGATGCTCCAGTAGAACATCCTTCGCTTATCACATCGCATTTTTCTGCCAGTCATGAATTTACTTCACATACACACACTTGCTTCATCTAGAAAATAAATCATTACAAAGCTGTTGTAACCTTTCACAGAAAATCCTTTCCTCCTCCCCCCCCACCCAGTAAATCCTAGAGGATTCCACTTCTCCCCTCTTCCTGCACTACACAATTTAACACTTTGTGAAAGCAATATGCACATGAATTTGTAAGTGAGGCAGGACACAGATTGCTGGTGGCAAAGCCCTTACCTTGTTAAGTGCATGATGGTCTCTAGCACAGAAATCATAGCCCCCAACAGCAGGTCTCCTGCCTTCCCATCCACGGTCACAGCTTACACCCTCTTTCTTCTCCCTTGCTTTTTATACTGTGCTACATATAGTTCATGCTTCTGCTGCCCGGGACTGGCTGGTGCATCACTGAGGAGCACCCTGGAGTGATGCTGGGAGCACCATGCCAGACCAAATTAACTCTTTGTGGTCAAGGCTCTCTCCTTGCCCTCACTGGTGGGAAGATTCTGGTCTGGAACAGTGCAAGGACCTGCTCCCCTGGGCTCTGATTGCTCCTTCCCTGCAAGGGAAGCCAACAGAGAGCTACCCTCTGCTGCTGGGGTGTGTGGGAGCTGGGAAAGAAGCTGTGGGGGTCCTGGTTAGAGTCTGGGGGTCCTGGTTAGAGGCTTGGGGTCCTGGTTAGAAGCTAGAGGTCCTTGTTAAAGGTGGGAGGTCCCAGTTAGAGGCTGGGAGGCCCAGTGGAAGGCTGAGGGTCCTGGTTAGAGGCTGGGGATCCTGATGAGAGGTGAGGGGTCTTGGTCCTGTTTACAGGTTGGGCTGTCTCACTTGTAGGCTGGGAGTCCTTGTTAAGAGGCTTGGGGTCCTGGTGAGAGGCTTGGGGTGTTGGTTAGAAGGTGCAGGTCCTGAATAGAGGTGGGGCTCCAAGTGGCAGGCTGGGGGTCCCAGTGAGAGGCAGGGGTTCCTGGATAGAAGCTGAGGGTGCTGGTGAAAGGCACAGGTCCGGGGCTGCCACCCGGCAGCAGGATCTCTATGCCCAGAGCTTCTCCTGCTGATGCTGTGGAAGGAGGTACGGCCACCCCCCACTACCATCCCTTCCCTTTTCCTCCCTTCTCTGTGGTACCTCGCCCCGGGAACATGCACAATTCGAAGGAAGAGAGCAGGGCTCAGTCCAGGCAATGCTGAACAGTGACATGCATCGTTAATTGCATTTCTCCTCCCAGAGCCCCTCTCTGGGTGTCTGCCTGCCACTGCCAGTACCTGAAATTAGAGAATTCATTCTCGGCCAAAAGGGAGCCCTAGGTGAGATGAAGGTAGCAGAGGAGGTGGAGGTCATCCTTGGCAAGCAGGCAGGCTGGACCCCTCAATCAGGGAAAGGGGGTTGCTTGGGAGTTGTTTACACACTACCAGTCTTTTGTAGAAAAAGGAAAAGAACCAACAGAGGTTCTCCTGCCTGGCATTCCTATTTTTTTTTTTCTGAGTCATCCAGCCCAATGCGAGCAGAGGGAATCCTCTGGTCTGGGAGTGCTGGAAAGGAACCATCAAGGCTAATGGAAATCTTCTCTAATAAGCAGACCGCACGCTCGCTTGTTGCAATCGCCCATTAAGGCTCCCTTAATTGCATTGATTTGTTTGCTGTTTGTATGCAAAGGATCTGGTGTGTCCTTCCCCAAACCACCCCCACTATCACACCACCCCTTCCCCCCCACCCCCCCTTCAGCTTCAGCCTTCAGCTGAGCACAGGAACACCTCCCGGGCCAGCCTGGACCAGTTTTACTGCCATCCCTGACAGCGAAACCACTTCATTGCCCTCATCCTGCATCCTACCAGCTCCAACCTCATGGGCACAGAGGGAGTACAGAGCACTCTTAAACCCGGGGAATACTCTGCTGATGGGCACATAAATCTCTTGTGCAGAGAGCTGAGCACAGAGGTGTTGCTCACTGGGTGAGCTGTGTCCACAGCGAGCTAATCCCTCAGCACTTCCTGCGATTTTTATTTTTTTCCCCCAAGGGTTTTTTGGGGGGGAGAAGGGGGGAGATTAAAAAACAGGTAGAGTTTTTGAAAAGCATTTACCTAGGTAGTCTTCTGTACCTAGGAAGGGAAAGAAGAATGACTGCAGGAAACTTTCCTGAGCAGCTTGGTGAGCCTGGTGCGGGAGGATCCCAGTGGCAAAAGTGTCAGAGGCAGGTAATTGAGGAGAAATGGCTGGGATTGGGTTAACTGCCCCAGCTAGGGTGTGCTGAGGCAGGGGAGGCAGGTCGGCAAAGACGGGGATGGGGAAAGCTCCTGAAGGAGAGACACCGGGATAATGGTGTGATGGGAGAAGGGGACATGGGGATTTCGAGCTGCTGGGAGAAGAGACGAGCTGGAGGAAGGATGAATTTTGAATCCCATGCTTGAAGGGCTTTTTCACTCCCTCTCTCCAGACATCAGCCAGCAATTTGGAGTGGGGTGGAGGGAGAGGTGGGGGGAGAGGGGGGACGGACACGGACACACTCTCTGGATCACGGTATTGAAGGGGGCATTGATCTTTAAATTCGGATCTCATGTATTTCTCACTGGCATCTCTACCTCCCTGCAAGTCTTTAGTATCTTCCTTGTGATCTCTCCTTATACTGCTTTAGAGACAGGTCTACACGCACACACACACACACATACACACACAGTTATCCAGCTCACCGAATGACGGAGTTAAATAAAGCCCAGTCAATACCTCCCCGGGAGAACGAACGTGTTCGTCCCTACCTTCTGCTATCGAACGTGAGTGGATCTCTGCTGCCAATTAGAGACACAATAATCTTGGAAGTATTAGCCACAAATAGCACTCTGAAGACACTTGTCCTTTTTTTTAATAAAAAGTGTTTCTTTGCTTAGGTTCTGCTCACTATTCTGCTTTCAAAAGGAAAGAAGCCCCTACTCGATTCAAAAGATGCTCTACTCTTCAAAACGCGGCAGGTAGATGTAGATATGAGGGTACGTTTCGTGAAGACACCTTGCTACTACCCTGCGCTTCTCAGGCCACCAAAACCCACAGGTATTTCCGAAAGCAGTAACACATGGAAGCAGGAGGTGCGGTGGGATGCAGCCTTTGAGGGGAGGGCGCGGAGCATAGCCTGGAGGATCCTTCCCAATCGCGCTGCCACCGCCCAGCACCAGCCACAGGACAGACTGGGTTAGCTCAGGGAATCAATCCTTCCCTAACCCTTCTGGAGATGCTTCCCCACCCCCAATCCCATCCAAGCTGCTTCAGAGTATCAGAAAGAGGAATGAACTTTTCCACTGCATCTTCCCATACAGACATCCAGACACTCCTTCAGGCACTTTTCTCACGGCTCCCCAGAACGCTAGTGATTCTGTCCATCCTCCCACATAGGGAGAAGCACAGAGCCCTTCTAGACCTTCCAGCTCCCTTCCAGCCCTTCCAGCCCCTATGCGGGCAGCTGGATCTGTAAGGGTTAAACTAGAGAAAGGGTAGCAGGTACGGTGCCCGATGAAAACCTCACTACAATGTGGTGGATAAGCAGTGGAACGGCAAAGCCCCTGCCAGGAGGCTGCGGTGCGAAGAGCAGCTCAGTGCCGAGAGCGGTGACTGAGGTGCGGGATGGATGCGGGAGCAGGGCTTGTGCTTCCCAATTCCTCCGAGTTCAGCAAGAGAAGCCAGACAGGCTGCTGAGAGGCTCAGGAGCAAGGCGAGCCAGCTGAGATGGTGCTTTTCTTTTTATTTTCCTTTTTTACTTTTTTTTAAGTGTCCTTTTTGCTGAAGTGTGAACGCAAAATAAAACCTACTCACCGTGTGAAACTGCGGGAAACGAAGCGGCTGTGAGCAAAATGCATCCCTACTCCGAGCATATAGTCCATGATCTTCGGCTTCAAGCTAGAGAAGGAGGAGGAGGAGGAGGAAGAAAAGAAGGAGGAGGGCTCTGCGTGGTGGTGGGACCTGGAGAACCATCAGCAGTTCTGTGCGGCAGGGCAGCAAGTACCACAGAGCCTTCACAGCGTGTGTGTGTAGAGGAGAGAGATGCTCCAGACCCAAAGAGATGGGGAGGGGAGAGAGGGGAGGAGGAGGAGGAGGAGGAGAGAAGGAAATCGGAACAACAAGAGGAGTTGCAAGGAGGGATGGGATTTGCTGGGGCTCGGGTGGGTTTTTCGGTGGTGATCCTCAAGGCAAGGATAACGAACTGTGGGATCTCCCCAGCGGGCAGGAGGAGGAGAGGGGTTCGGCCAAGGCAGGTGGAGCAGAGGTTGCACGGAGCAATGGGATGCTGCAGCCAGCCGAGGCGTGGCGGGGAGGCGTAGGAAGGGGAACCGGCCAAGCCCGGAGCTCCGCACAGCATCTCGCACCGGAGCCGCCGATGGGGTGGAACCTGGCCACTCTCTCTGGGGGAGGGCGGGGGAACGGCAGGGAGCCTCGGAGCAGGGGCAGGAGATGTCAGCTCCGCCGGGGAGAGACACACAGCCGGGTGGCGGGGGGCTTCGGCCCTGGGGAATGGAGGGTCTGGGGTAAGCGGCTGGGAGCGGGGGGGTGGAAGGTCCGGTGCAGCGCGATGCAGCCAGCGGGCAGGCTGCTGGTGCGCGGCATCCGCTCCTCCTCCTTCACCACCACATCCAGTGAGCCACAGCAGCCGTATCGACCGGGTAAGAGGAGCTCTGCTCCCGGCCTCTTCCCTACCAAGCCTTTGTTCCAGATCCTTTTAATTTATTAATATTTTTTTATTATTTTTTTCCCTTAGACGGGTTTTCCCGGAGCAGGTTCTCCCTTCCCGCTCACCCGGTCCCATTCTCCGTCCCCGCCTCTCCCTACCCTCTCGCCCGGTTCCCGTTCCCCATCTTCTCGGTCCCGGCTCGAGCCCACTCCCGGTCCCCGGCAAGGTGAGGATTCTGCGGGGACTCTTGCATAGGGAACCAGCTCCTCGGGACTCCGCGCAGATGAACATCTGCAAGATGATGGGGAGAAGGATGGGTAGGAATGTTCCTACTAATCCCCCGTGCCCAGCTCCCAGCCCTTGGCAAGCGAAGCATCCCCCCCTTCATACTACTCCTTCCCGGTGCTTCCAGGCTCTCAGTATGGAAATCACGAGCCGGCTCGGTGGAAAAATCTCCCTTTTCCTCGCATACTGGCTCCGGAGTGTGTGCGGAATTTCAAGGTGTGTGTGGGAGGGGGAGGCAGCGCCAGCGTTTATGAAGCTGTGTCGTCCCCCTTTTTCCCTCCCTTTATCCCTCCCTCCTCCAGTCTCTCTCCTACATATGTGCTGTAAGTAGATACGCATGTTTATGGATAATAAAAACGTATTTCCCTAGGTATAGTTAGGCTGACAGCTTTGTACTACTCCACGGAAAGCCAGCCCATGCCAGGGAACTGCCTACAGATCACTGAGAAGCTTTGGCATCCCTGCATGCCAGTGAGGTAGCCTGGCTGTGTCCACACCATGCTTCCCAGCATCAATAAGCACAGTGACCATATAGACTATGTGATGTGCATGTTGGACAGCACGGAGTAAACACCAGTATTACACCAGCACTTGTCTATTGGGCTACGTGGTCTTCAAAAGACCACACTGTCACCTCTGCTGGACCTTTTGATCAAGAAGGTTTTTATCTGCTCTCAGTTATGTCTCTAAGCACCAGAGGGTGAACTCTGCATGTACATTTGCCAGTCTGGCGGTTTTATGTTTCCGGAATCTCTTCCAAGAGGTTGGGCAGATGCAGAACCATCAGATTCTTCTGGCATCACATTGGCTTGTTCCTCTCAGGGAGTTCAATCATTTTTGTACTAAAAAATTGTGGAGGGATACAATCTTAGCAATGATTTAGCCTACTTTGGGTTTTATTGTCTTTTTCTTTAGAGAGGAGGGAAGAAAAGGAGTGAAGGAAGGATGTCAGAGTTAGTAAAGAAAAAAGAAATAGAGATGTCCATTTCAAGTGTAGTAGCTGTTAAATCTGTAGACATATGTGTGATTCATCCTGCAGCTTTACAAACCAAAGGCATACCATCTTGCCTCCTTGCCTCAGAACACAATTTCTCTTACAGCAACAAGTAGCACAGGCTCCTCTCCCCTTCTCCTCTCCCCCTCCCACCTTCAGCCCATCCTGACAAAATGCCAGTTCCAAAGGTCAGGCTGTTTATGTAAAGATCACTGTGTTTCTTAACAAAGACTGCTGCACATCAAGCCTGCAGTGACTATCAAATCGACTTTTGGATTCAAGAAACTCAATAGGAGTACTGTCCAGTTTCTGGAGCTGACAAAATCCTAGAGGAGAAAGATAAAGAGACATAGTGTGGGAATGGGGTAGACCAACAGCCCCAGGGTGCATATGGGTAGTAATAGCTGCATAGTAGTGTTACCAAGAGCCAGTGGACCTTTAAACATAAAAATATATGTGTGTGTGTGTGTGAGAGAGAGAGAGAATATATAGCAAGAGACTTGCTGATATATTAATGATTTTCTCTTCTTCTCTTTACGTTTCTTGCTAGCCCTAGTGATGCCTCGGCTGAAGTTGCTCTGCAGCCACTTCACACCAAAGGTAGTGCAAGCCAGCCAAGGAGAATTTTAAGTCTGAGCATCCTCACCCTCCCAATAAAAGAGAAGAGATTGACTTCACTAGACTTTGGCTCAGACCCTTCACAGCTAGGTTCAGTTTTCTTTTCTTAGCATTCAAAGGTGCAGTGGAGGTAGTCTGATCTTTATTGCACTGTGCTCACTTTCTCTCCTTGCCAACTTCTATAACATAGGGAGCAGTACAATTTTATCTCCTCAGCTGGCATCACCTCTTCTGGTCCTTTCCCATTTTAAATCTAATAAGCACTCTCTGATATTACTCACTTGTGTATATACATCCAATACCTAAATGTTAAAAATGTTACCTTGTAGTAACAACACAGATCTTCCACTGTCATCAATTCCAAAACCTAATTGCCACCATGGTTCTGTTTTAGCCTTGAAAATAGTCCTGAAGCACAGTTTGTAGAATCATAACATGTGCTGGCTTGGAAGGGACCCACGGGGATCATTGTGTCCAGCTCCTGTGTCTGCACAGGACAACCCCAGTGTTGTAGAGGACTGTGATTGGTTTTGTTCAATGTTGTTAATAAGCCATGGCCTCAGAATATAATACTACAAAATCTGATTGTCAGGCAGAATACTGAAATAGCAAACAGTGGAACAAACTGTATTTGAATGGAGCAGGAACCTATACCGCCCACTGCAAAAGTGAAATCCAAATTTGGGACCCAGTTCTGACTGAGCAGCTGCAGAGCATGGTGTGAGAGAGGAAAGGCACATCAAGACCTCCCATCCTGATGTCCCTGAATTACAGGTCATTAGATTCTTTTGTCCTGTAAATGTCCATGAAATACCAGTGTGCATCTGGGTTGGTAAATGCACATTTTAACAGTGTATCCAATAGCATTTTGTGGGTTTTTTACTTCATAGTATCAGCCTTTTGACCCTCTTTCTTCCAGAACCAGCTGCATGCTTCTCCTTAACTCCTGAAAACTGCATGCAATTTATTTAAGCCAGTTCAGCAGTTACCCTTAGTTTGCAACAGGCAAAACTATTATGCAAACAACACTGTCACCTTCTTAACGTGCCTTCCTGCTCCCAGCTGTAATGAATTCTCTGCATGAGACTGTGCTGTAAATTCTCCATCTAAAAATTCCATCTGCTACAGGTTTTGTCAAGGGAACCTGCACTTGACTTTTGAAGCCATTGGGAGGAGCAAAATGATAACCCACTAAAGTGCCTTGCCCTTAACTGAAATTATCACAAAGTAATTAAAGTTAGAGCAAGAAAGCTTAAAGTTTGGACTGCTTCTGTTCTCAGTGGTTTTGCTTGGGTGAGGTTTTTTAGAAGTCTGATTTGAATGTCAAATTTGCATATTCAGCTGGAAAACATAGGGAACGCTTAATTGCCTATGTCCAGTGTTCATCTTCTTCTTTGACAACAGTGCATCACATATTCCTGGGTTTCATTTCCAGTTACAATAAGCCCATAAATTGAACTGCATATCTAACCAAGTTCTGCATTTGCCCATTATACACACAAATATCCTGCATTTAGAATTTTGGCTTATGGATGTATCAGAGAAACATGGAACTGCAGAACAGCCCAGGTTGGAAGGGACCTCAGAAGATCATCTGGTCCAACCTTACATGGGAAAGGGAGCCTAGATGAGATTTTCTAACACCGTTTCCAGTCACATCTTGACAACCTCCAGCTATAGGGACTCTACCACATTCCTAGGGAGGTTGTTCTGGTGAGTGATTGTTCTTACTGTAAAAAAATTCTTTGTTGTGTTGAGATAAAGCTTTGCCCAGTGCAACTAGTATCCATTGCTCCTTGTTTTCTCTTTAGTTCCTTGTGAAGAGAGAGCCTCTAGACTCTTTGCAGACACCCTGTAAGTATTGGGACACTATGAGGAGGTCCTCCTGAGTCTTCTCCAGGGACAAAAGACCCACCTGACTTCTTCAGTATCTCCTCACGGAGCAGGTTCTCCACCCCTTTGATCATTTTCATGGCCTTCATTTGGACCCTCACCAGTCTATCTGCTTCTTTCTTGAACTGTGGGGATCAGAACTGAACACGGTACTCCAGGTGTGGCCTGACATGTGGTGAGTGGAATGGGAGGATCATGTCTCTGTCTCTCTTAGAAATGTCCCTGCAGATGCAGCCTGGGATTTGCCTTTGTAACTGCAGCAGCACACTGCTGACTCATGTTCAGCTTGTTGTCCACCAACTATGTATTTTGACCTATACATTTTTGCTTTAATGGAGATATGATTGACTTGAACAAAATTACACCCACTGACTTTTCTTGCAGAGGAGATTATTTTTAGGCTTTCCCAATATTTCACTTGCAGGGAATGAACTAGTCCTGTAGAATTTCTTTAATTTTGCTCCAAAATTTAGATCAAAGCAATATAGCATTAACAATGATTACTCACTTGTCCTAACCTTTGGCAGCAGAGGATAAACTTAAAGGGTTGTTGTTTCAGGCTTTTGCTATCAATAAAATACCAGTCTTCTGAGATAAGGCAGCCCTTTGAGGAAATGGTATTTCTCAACTGCTTTCAGAAGACATCAATCACAAGACCTGCAAGCTCACATAAGCTGACTAAACATAGCTAGACCATGTCTAGAAGGTACACAGCAGCACTTGAGATTTGGAGACATGAACTTCTCTAGGGGTTGGCAATCTACTGCTTCCTTTTCTTGGAAGATTCAAGTCTGTTCTGTTGAATATTCACAGCTGCTGTTATGTGCAGGGTGCTACAAGTTTGTCTCCTGGTACTGCAAATAGAAACAGCAGTCTGAACCAGTCACTGTATCTTTGAGTAAACACTTCTGTGTGGTCAGGATTGAGTCCCTTCCAGACCAGGCAAGTTATCAACACAAAAAATCTCTGTCCCAGAGTGGTCAGAGTCTGAAATGTATTAGAATTAATGATGGAGGACAGAAGAAATGTTGAAATGAGTGGAAGAGTCCTCAATGCATTGAATGTGGTGCAGGTAAAACAGCAAGACTCACTTGCAGACAAGCTGAGTTTTTGGAATGGTGAGGGAGTCGAATGGTGTTCCATCTGACACCTGCTACAAAAGACAGACTTACTAAGTTATAATAAAAGCAATTGTGTATTCAGGGTGAAAGAGATCTCAAGTACTTTCCCTTTATGAATATTTGAAAAAGTAAAATATATGTTCACTAGAATGTGTTAAAGAAATCTGTTGTGGACTGGAACCAAAACAACAAGACAGGTACCAGTGAAATTGTCAGTTGACACTTTGCAGTGTCAAGGGATTACACACTAGAAAGACAGAGTTTTACAAGGTGGTTATGCTGGGAAGGAAAGGTCACACAAAGAAAACAATTTGCATTTGGAAAATAGATTATTTTACAGATATTGGTTCAAACTGGTAGTCATTCCCTGAATAACATCTGGTGCATTATCTCAGAAGATGTGGTTATCTCCCACAGAAATGAGCTGCACAGAGGATCTGTAGGAAGATTTGGAAATAACTTTTGTTTTTATATGTCATTACCTCATAAGAATCAAAATACATGGGCCACTAATGACAACAAACAAGAACAACACAATCTCTTGAACAGTCTGTTCAATGCATTCCTAGTCTCTAGCATGCACTTAAAATACAGCAATATTACAAGGATTTGTCACTTGCCTGGGCTATGGAGCTAATGAGACAGAAAAAGCACGAAGAATTTGGATGGATGAACTCCATTTACCTAATTTCCAACTCAAACATAGTGATATGAAAAATAAATAGTATATGTAAAAGGTCTTTTTTGGTTTTTTTTAAATTATTTTTCTCTTTTTGCAGTTCATCTTGAGACGGCTTCGTTTGGGTCATTGTGGTGCACAACAGGTAGCAGCATTCCTGTCAGTAGCAACCATCACTCTTGTAACATTTCTGCATCTTCCTGACTGGTGGGGACTGATGTCAGGAAGATGTCAGGTTCTTTCCTCAGTCACAAAGGATAGGAGGCAGTAAAGATGATGTCTCTTACATCATTTATTTGATTACGTTCTCCATTTGTCAAAGCAGTGAAGCACAAAGCCCAAATGCATTTTGTGAAGCACTCTGGAATCTGCTTGTTTTTAAGGATGCACTTAGAAACTTCAGCAAACAAGGAGGATTTTATAGCTTTGATTACTCTGTAGCATGTGTTTTTCTTAATCACATGGCAGCAGTACTTTTTCTATTTAAGATGGTGCAAATGTCTTTCCCAGAAACTCATACTATCTGTTGCACTTTTTTAGATGACATTGGGGAGAAAATGAAAATTTAGGATCTGATTCAAAACACATGTGCATCCAGTTTTGAGTTAGCTGTCTTGATTTTACTCAACCTTAAAAACAACATTTATTTTTTGGCAGAAATCTCTGACACAGCAGAACACAAACTCATGTTCCTATATTAAATGTTAGGATGTTGAACACCTATTTCCTTGTGTTTTTCAGATAAAGGCATGAGAAACAACACTGGCAAAACATTATCATAGGATAATCTCAGGGTCCCCACTACTTGTGCATTTTAGGTGGCTAGGTAAAATAAAAGAACAACAAAACCCACAACATAACAACAAAACAACTGTAAACATTCTCATTGAGCACTGCTTAGACTGTCTAGTGGCAATCTAGTCTAGTGGTCTTTTCAACCAACTACTGGAATTGATTGGACAATTCATTGTCAGTGTATAAAGTAATTAGCAGTTGCTTTTTTGAGTCAATCAAGCACTGGTAGAGTCTGAATAAATTTTGTAGCTAAAAGCTGATGTGTGCATTAATTCAAATATGGTTGATATGGAGTTAACCAAGCTACATCTTACGACTGTACCTTACAGTTAATGATCCAATCATTCTCTGCTCTTAAGAAATAACCATAACATGATCATTTCTTTTAAATTCAACACTGTTGTCTTGCTAGTGGAAAGAATTGCATAAATAGCAAAAATAAAAAAACAAAACAAAACAACAACAACAACAAAAACCCAAACCCAAACAAATGTAAAAACATGCAGTTATGAGTACATGAAGAAAACCTTCACAGTTTCTCTGCTGGTGGGAAGTGGTGAGTGATTGCCTTAGCATCAGGTGGGTTTTTCAGTCTTGGGTATTTTTGTTTTGATTTGGGGGTCTTTACACTTACTAAACTAGTTGGCTTTGTCTCAAACTATGAGTTTTTCTCACTTCTGCCTTTCCTCTCCCCTTCCCCCATCCTGCTGTAGGGGAGTGAGTGAGTAAGTGAAGGAACAGCTGGGTGGGGGCTTAGCTGCCTATCCAGTTACTTTACTCATCACAGCCTCCAAGACCAGTTTTGGAAATGGAGAAGTCATTCTGCCTCAGCAGTTGTGGAGTTTTTGAAACACAGAATGGTCTTGTCTGCCAAATACTATACTGCCATGCAGCTTTCTTTTTACACTGATCTCAAAGTCTGATAAATAAATGTATGTTTATGATTCTACAAAATGTAGAAAAGCACAGAAAATTAGAACAAAAACTGAAGCAGGTGGCAGTACTTTCTCACCAAAATAGTACTAACTTTACTAAGTTGGCTTTTGCTGCAATGTTTCATTCTCTGAGTAGCTGTCAATCACCATGTTTCTCCATTAGCTGAGGGGTTTTTTATATATGGTTTGTCCTTCATTTAGTCATTTGCTTCCTTAAGAACTGAACAGGGTTTGTACTTTTCTTGCCACTCTACTTCTGGCTGAACACACAGAAAAATAATCTGTTCACAACAAGGTGGAGGCTCATTTTGCTGTGTGGGATCAGTGAACCCAGTAGAGTTTAGGGAGAACCCCTGCTGGAGGTGGATAATAATGTTTTTTGGTATTTGACATCTTAAGTGAAGCTAAAGTCTTAACTAACACAGGTGGAGATTTATTTGGGAACCTAAAAGTCTTTAGCCCCTGTCAGTAAGAGCCTGTGGCTCCCCAGACATACACCATTTGATGTGGGTGTGATTGTGCTACATCCAACTTGCTTTGGGACTAGTTAGTCTGTGGCCTCATCCTCCTCTTAGGCACACAACTGGTAAGTATAACTGAAGGATCTTGTCAGTGCCTTAATTCTCCATCCACACTGCCTTCTATTATCTCTTCTTGTTATGCTTTGATCCTAGTGAGGTTGGAACATTTTTGGTTAAAGAATTCTGACTTCTTGTGAGTGTGCATACATGGCTCCTGCAGGGCTCCAACAGTGCCAGCATGACAGAAGGGGTGGAGATGCTGATTTGTGGAATGCTATCACACAGAGATGGGTTATACCTGTAAGATCAACTGACTATTAACTTGGAAAAAACTGTTTTTAAAGCATCATTAAAATGAAAAGTGGTGAAAAACCAAGCTGGTACAGAAATACACATTTTTCATGATGTCATCAAAATAAGATTGTAATTTTGTTTCTGATTTTCCTGTAAATTACAAGTAACTCAAAACATACAAGGTTTTAATTAAGATAACTTCTGTGGCAAAAGTAGATAATAGATCAAACACTAGGATCATTTCAGGTGTCTGTGGATGTCTGGGTTACTTTTTCTGAGCCACATGGGGCAGATATTTGTTGCTGGATCAGATCCTTTTCACCCTGCCTTGCAGACCACTGGCTAGCTGAAGGAAGCCTAAGTAAAACATTTACTTTAGATCTGAGAAAATTTTACTCTTTTTCATCTTCACTTTAATTTCTGACAAAATTTACAAGACACTTCACTGACAACTTGCCATCAGTTTCAACTGTAGGTATATTTAAGGATGGCATTTTAACTGCATGTAATATAAACCTACCATTAAATTTAGAAAACATAGCCAGACTCACATTTTCCAGTTCTTCCAAAATGTGAAATTCTTCTTAGAAAAACAAACCCCTTTTGTTCTTAGAAGCCTATGAAGAAATGACCTTAGCAACATGTACTGATGGCCACCAGATTTTAATTTTTTTTATGTTAAATGCTTCTACAGAAATGCAAGATTAATGTATTTCAAGTATTTTGTTAGCATCCCATTCTTTCAGAACTGCATTTTGTTCATGTCACATATTTGCATGAAGATAATCTTATTCTACAGGGTACCTTGTGCAGCAGTTGATAAAAAAGGTGCCTAATAAATAAAATAATATTTTATGCTCGTGGCAGGTAATTGTGGTGTACTTTGCAGTGGCTTAGTTAAACAATTTGTCTTCCTGTAGGACTGTAAAGTTGGCAAGCAGCAAAGAAGAACCCTTCTGCAAAGTGTCGGTGTATTCACTGGCTATAGTAGTACTGGGATAATTTCCCATTCTCAAATCAGCAGCTGGAACAATGAAGTAATTTGAAGTTATGCTGTTTCTTAATGTGCTCATTGCACAGCAATTACTGTATCATCACCTGCATCATCTTGCAGGGCTGGAAAAAAACATTATGCTAACAAGTTCTCTATAGGCTTTTTCATTCAAGTTAGCTAAAGGACATACAAAGTGACCCTACCAGCTTCCTCGGGAAAATCAGAGTTCGAGGGAGGTTGCCCAGCGGTTCTGATCTACCAGAGGAGCTCGGCAGCTAGAGGATCTAGCCGGGGGATCTTGCAAGCTCTTCTGTGCATAGAAAGTGTCTGAATTCAGCACAATAAAAAGAGAAGCCACAGGTGACTTCAGCCCCTCTCCCTAGCCCCCAGAGCGGTAGCGGCGTGACCCTGTCCTCTGACTCGCTATCGTGGGCGGGACCGGCGTTGAAGGCGGCTACACCCACTTCCACTGGAATAATTGGAAGCCCCCGGTAGTGCAAGCGTTCCTGAGTATGGCGAGCTGGGACGTCACAAGGCAGTTTGCAAGGGCAGGGTGAGAGGTAGGGTACTGAGGAGCTGCGAACTAGGGAGGGGAGCGAGGAGTTGAGGTGTGGCAGCAAATAACAGTAGGGCAGTTAAGAACTGTTAGTTAACTTTGATGTTTATAGGTTAACCAGGCCACAAGTAAAACAACACTGGCGGCTGTGGGTGCTGTGTCTTAATTAAATATCTATATTAAAAAAAAAGGAGAGCTAGAGATCATCGTGGTCACAACACGGCCCAAAAGCACGGTGAGAAAGAGTGTAGAAGCTCAGTCTGAGCTCCTGCAGACATGCAACTGTGTAGGTCTCTGGTTGCAGTGAATGCTTGAATATGGTCCTTTTACTGGGGGAGCTGAAGATGTCACCTCTGTGAAGTGTGATCAAATGAATAACCTGCTCAGGCAGCTGATCGAACTGAGGAAGAAGGTAGAAAGGTTAAGAAACATCAGAGAATGTGAGAATGAAATAGATTGGTGGAGCTATAGCTTGCAGGAATGGCAGCAGGTAGAGGCTCTACAAGTAGTTGAGAATCCCCTTCTCTCCTGTCACCAGGTGGATGGAGGGGATGTAAGGAATAAGGGGGAATGGAGACGTGTCCATCCTAGGAAAGGTAAGCAAAAGCCCTCCAGGTCAGAATGTAAGCAAAAGCCCACCTTCTTAGTTGCATTTTCAAAATAGGTATGGGGCTTTGGAACCTGAGGGTCAGACAAGTGAAGACGGAGATAAAGATCCATCTGTTGAGTTCCCCAGAGCTAGGACTTCTATCCCCATGCCTTAGGACTTCTTCATCTAAGAAAAAAAGAGTCAACAGTTTTTTGTGTCAACAGTTCCACATAAAAAGCAGATGATTTTTTATTTTAAAAAAATGAAAATTTTTTGAACTGATAACGAGTGCAAATTGTCAACTAAAATGGAGAGCTGTGTAAGGAACCTAGGTAAACAGATTCTCTATTAGATGTCAGTGTTAAGGACATGCAATAATTGTTAAAGGGTATGAAAATTCATATGCAGGATGTACTTTCTACAGGAATGGTAAAAATAGAAATTAGAATGGGAAAAGCATAGCAATTAAACTGACTACATCTGTAATTTGTGTACTAACATGCATTATTTTACACATGCAGCTATCTCAAGAAATTAACAGAGACTGAGTTAGAAATTTGTCATTTCAGCTGACAGAATCAGCAGCTCATAAAATTCAACCATGAAGAGGGAAGAAAACAAGAGAGTCCCAGTTAAAAATAGAAAGCCTTTGAAATGAATGTCTTATCTCCACCTTCAGCAAAAATAGTTAAGGCTTTTTTTCATGATCACAGGTTGACAGAAGTACATCATTGTTATATCAGATTAATTGACTTTGACAGAAATACATGGATAACACCAACTAAGCACCTGGCCCACTTGAAATTAAAATTCTGCAAACCACACCAATTTAACTTCACTAAAACATTTAGATTTGCATGTCATCAGTGTGCTGAACAGTATGGCAAAACCTCAGCTTTACACACAAATGTTACAAGTTGGAGCTAGATAAACTTACTCACCAGTTTGTAACCCAATAGATAGAATTTTTCCTGTTGCTAGTACATAAAAGACCATTGCCAGTAAAAACCCCAGGCAGACTCCAAGGCTGAGGAGAACAAAACCTTCACTGTATGCATCATAATCTTCCCAGAAGATGTCTGAGAGTGCTAACTGCACATGGCAGATCTCCCCTACCCAAACCCTTGAGGAAGATTAGAGCTGTCAACCTTGGGATGCAGAGGAACACTGGGAGGTGAGGCATAGTGCTAAAGCAAAGCAGTAGGTACTAGGAATGTCTTTGTATAATAATTTTCATTGCATTATTAATGAGGGGGGTTTTTTGTGGCAAATAGAAAATTTGGGCTATTAGGCACTTAAAAGATTAATATGACTGAAGCCAGGACTTCGTGTCACCTACACTTTTTTTCTTTGTGCATTCAACAATATTTTGATTGTGAAGATTTCATCAATGCTTCAAGCACCAAGATGGAAATGTGCTTCTAAGACTGCCCTCGGGGTGGAATCTTAGAACAACTGAGCCCTTTGGAAGGGAGCACAGATCACTGCCCAGGTAATGTGCATTTTCCTTTCCTGTCAGATAATTCAACCAAGCTAAGGAACAGGAACTGCTGTGATAGGCTCATCATGCAAGAGTAGCAACATGGAAGAAGAGACAATAGACATCCTGATTCAAGGATAGCAGAGTCTATGTTTGACTTCATTTCTCCACACCCACATTATTGCAGACAGGAATACATAACCATGGAGTCTTCTTGATGATAAACATATTTCTGGAACCTTTATGTGGGTGAGCTGAGGACACAACACTCTTGTTTGCCACTTTGTATAGCCACTGAACAACTGAACCATTGTGAAGAGGCTGATGAGCCTGGCATTTTGAAAGGTTGTACCTTTTATTGTCACAATGTTTTAAATCAGTGACACAATACTTAATGCCACTAGTCTCTTGCTTTTATCTGAAGTACCTTCTAATTATGTTTTTAAGCATCTTCCCAGACATAAGACAATGCTTCATATTCTTAAGTGCAACAGTTTTTCAGTGTGCTGTGATAACTACATGATTGCATCACAAAATAAATAAGAACTACCTTCTCACCATTTCTATTAAGGAAGTATTTTTACAGCAGTGGCTCAGAGCACTCCATCTTGCAGTAGTGCTTCTTTAGTGCTCAAGGCCACTGCTGAAGAACAGTCTGATTTTTGCAAGCTTGATGGAAAGATTAGGTGTCAAATTTAATAAACCCTTTGGCTCTTTTTCTATTATTCTGTGCCATGGGTCCCCTCTGCTTTGAAGTAAAGTATTTTTTCATTCGGTGGTGGCAATAATCCAAATATATAAACCACCATATATAATTTGCACTGATTGACAGGTTTAAAGCTAACCTGTATTAATGAATTTCTGCATATGTAATAAAAGTGGTTCAGACAGACTAGGATAAAAATCTTATTAGTAAAGCATAGGGAAGGCTGTAGGTGGATGAACAAAATTTTCATTTCTTCTGCACTGAAAGATTCTAAAAACTGGGTATGACTCCAGATTTAAGGAGAACAATTCTAATATTTTTGCTAATAAGCTAGTCACTAAACTGACGAGCCAGTGCCTCTACTTCTTCTCTGAGAGCTGTCTCATTCCCTCACTTCCACAAGCCCTTCAGATGTGACTGCCTTCAAGCTGAGCTGCAAAGGAATCCTTTGTCAATATGGTCACACTGGCATCTATAAAATGTTTATTTATCCAAGACTGAAAAGTCTTGTTGGGAATGTACTGGCTCTGACTAAACTTACACAATGAAAGGTCTTGGGGAGGGTCCCTGTATGACTTTGTGATTAGAGAATAATTAATAGCTTGGTAGCCAGATAATCATCAGGGCTGTATGAAGTGATGCCTAAGCCTATAGTCTTAATCAGGTAGAACAGAACTATGGGTCTCATTTGCAATATGTGTGAGTAGATTACTAGCCTGTTAACTATTTATTTTTCCCTTTACCCACCAAGAGGTCTTGGTTTCATCTAGATGCTGAACAAAATCAGGGAATCTTATATTTTTTCAGGGTACAATGCTTCATGCATAGCTCGCAGTGTTATAAGTGATAACTGTTCAAAGGGAATGAATGACCTCAACATGGGATGTGAAACTGCAGTTGGTTCTGATGGTTTCAGTGGAATACAAAAATGTCACAAGGAAACACAATGCATTGAAAAACTCTCCAGAAGAAGCAACACTTAAGTCTTGCAGTGTGTCCATGCTGCCCTGGACCCTTGGAGACTTGTCATGGCTGACTTTGTTTTCATGGAAATAGCATGACCTGTTTGTGAACAGGCAGGGATGAGCACTGCAATAGTACTAAACTAAAACACTGCAATAGTACAAACTTCCTAGGGGTAAGAAATAAATGGAAAGTTGTAAGACAAGCATGTTCTCCAGGTAATAGATAAGGTCAGTCCTTTGGGTTTGGGTAGCTGGTTGGAAAACACAGAAACAGAGGACAGGGAATGCTTAAAATGCTTTCAGAGTCTCACAACAGTGTCTTAAGCATCTCTACAAGTATTTGGAAAAATGAGGTGGGATGAAAGGAAAGCTGACATTTTATTATTATTATTACTTTTTTTAAAATTCAAAATACCAACCTCCCATATTTCAAAATTTCTAGGACAACACTGACTTAATCAAAGAGGGAGTCGCATTGGCTCCTTGGGGTTCCTGTTTTATCTTCAGTGTCCTTGTTCACAGTCCTTTGCTTTATTTAAGGAATCAGAGGGAAGGAATCAGTTTCTCATGAAACAGAATAAAGTATTTTTGTTTCATGGCAAAATCTTGAGTACTATGTTCCACTTACAAAAGTCTCTATAGCCTGAGAGTTGAGTAAGGCCAGAAGACACTTAGACAGCAAATGTACCTTTGACCCTATTACTTGTAATGATGCACTATTTTATATACAGCTTTTTTATTCTCAATTATATATTTCATTCCCCAAACTAAACCTTCATTTAAACTTGCCCATCTAGCACTGTTGCCTACAGTTTCATAGGCTCGATTCTAAGTAAGGTGAAATTTTCCTACACTTTAAAAACAGGGGAAAAAAAAGAATTAAAGAGAGAGAAAAAGCTGGGATAATAGAGTGCAGGTGGAGCTCATTTGGAGTAATGAGGCTCTGAATGGATGTTTTGCAAACAGAACACTTTTTTTGTGACCCAAGAGCTCAGCTAATTCATATGCTATTCCTAAATGCTTTGCTTTGTTCCTTCTGGACTCAAGTGGAAATGAAGATTTCATCTGGTGATGTGGGTGCTTCAGAAAGGCAAGTACAGATTAGTAGGCTGCCATTGAAACAAGATTCGCTTATATTTCTTTTTCGTTTTGAGCTGTGCTTGCTTTCTGCCTGCCACCTCAGGCAGAGGGACTGAACCACACTGGCAAGCAAATGAATTCGGGAACTACAATTTTGGGATTATTTTGGGCACACAAATAACAGTCATTTAAGTCTGTCATGGTCAGGGTGGCTACAGGGCTGTTCACAGGGTTCTGGAACATGGTGTTCAGGGAGCTCAGGTTCAGAGGACAAAATCCATGTTGGATCTCTTTCTATGTAAGAAAATGTATTTTGAGGAGGGGAACAAAGATGTTGTGAGAGCACTTCTGTGTAGAACTTGAACATTAAACTCTACAAGACACAGAATGGTCTCCTGGGCAGCAACACAGGCACTCCAGCACATCCTATCAACTACTTTTGGGGCTTGTAAATATACTGTGAACTTCTGGCCTCTGTCACTACTTGGTCTAATAAGGCTCATCATTAGCTATCAAATATCTATATTTTATATATTCTTGATATAGGATACATTCCCAAACATTTCTAGCCACTTGATTTCTGAGTCATCAGCTGGAGTGACTCATTGTAATTCCCTGTATAAAAAAAGTGGGGGGAAAAGAGAGAGTATAAAATGCAGAAACAGTGTTTGTAAATGTTTTGGGGGTTTTTTTGCTAAGGAAGCAACCATCCTGCAAAACATCCCTATGCCATGGTCCTAAATTCCAGTCTGATTCGATAGGACATGATTATCCCTCATATAATGAAAAGTGGAGATGGAGACCAGAACTACATGATGCAAATTTTACTGCACAAATAAGAATGTTCATCTATAAAACAGGGCAGTAACAAGACCTGAGAGTGATTAAGGATAATGCATTAGCCATCTGCACAATGTCTGGTAGCAGCAAGAAGGTAAACAAAGTCTTGCATGGATTATGTCCCTAGAATTGAGATATATAAATCAGAACTTAAATGCTCACATATAGAGAAATAGCAAAACCTCATTTAGACTACTTCGAGCTTTTCTTTTAGGATATTATATGAAGACTACATGAGGCTGGAAAAGATCAAAAAAATGCAACAGAAGGTACTTAGACTAACATTGGAAACAAAGGAAATGCTCCATAAGGATTGAGAAACCACACTGCCAGCATTCACAAAGGAAACAGAAACCTGAGAGAAGAATCTAGGATCTAAAATACCCTGAAAGGGAAAGACAGATGCCAGTGCAAGTCGTTTAAATACAATAACAGCTAATTGAAAAACAAACCTGGAAGAGTTTAAATGAAGGTAGAGCTTAGTAGCCTGAAGTAATTTGGACAGAATTAGGACATGCACAAATAGTTGTTCCATGCTGCAAAATAAAAGCTTGTGCATCAACTCAAAGGAGTACCGAGGTAACTAATCATAGCCAGGCTGTGCCCATGAAAGAACTTCAGGAAAGGAAACAAGTCTGTCTTCCCATCTTGTAGATAACCTATCCATGCTACTAGGCTCAAAAAATGATTTTTCTTCTCTGTAATGGATTTGATTTAGCTTTGGTGGTGTAGAGCATGCATGTGACGGTACCTACAGTTCAATAGTGAAAAAAAAAACAACCCTGACAGAAATTTTAGACCTGTTTTAAGATGCTCTTGCATGTAAATTGTTATCTTCTGGCTTTTGTGAAGTTCTGATTTCTGCCAGTTTCCTTATATGGAAGCTTGAAATACCTGAATGGAGGCACAGACCAGAAAAGACAGCTTTATGATTAAGGCAGGGGAAAGCCTAAGGTCTGCTTGAAACACTGCTCATGGGAATGAAAAAAGCTTGATCTTTTGTTAGATCTGTAGAATAAACACATAATTTGGGGAGGGGGTGGGTAGTGAGGGTGGGAGCAGGGAGGTAAGTTAGAAAGAAAAGGTGGAAATCCCAAAGCGATGATGGTCTCTGATGATCTCTGACAGCTCATTTCTGCAAAGGCATTATGGGCAGAAGGAAAAGTTGAGATTTTAGGATGAAAATCATGATTAAATATTTTGAGTAATATAACTGTAAAAAAAAAAAAAAAGGAGGGGGGAAAGGGGCGGTATCTGAGGTTGTGCCCTGCCAGACAAAGCCAGGTCTGCTGTGACTTTGGCATCCTGCAGAGTGCAGGAACTCATTTTATTTCCACATATTAAATTCGTTGTTGTGTCGATAGTGTTACACTTTCTACTAGAAAAACAAACGTGATTAGCATCAGAAACAAGAAGAACCAACTGCTACAAAAATGGAATGTGTGTCATCACAAAGCAGTCTTTTAACAAGGGAGATCTATTTATGTACCATAAGACCTTCGTGTATGCTAACAGGATGAGATAGAGACACAGCCTACAGAGGCTGAAGTTTCAAGGCTTGCACTACTTGCTGGCTAAAATTAGGACCCTCAGTTATTAGACCATACACACAAATTTTCTCCTCACTTTAAAGATGAAATTATGTTTCTATCTAAATCAATAGCAAATAATGTTTCCTTGCCAAAGCTGTAGTGGCCACTGCTAATTTAATATTCAGCTGTTGATAGAGAAGTCTTCCACTAATGGTTTCATCTGCATTCCCACTCAGCAGTTAGAAGCAGGGCTAGAGATGTGTGGAACAGGAAGGTTGCAGAGGGTTGGAAAGGCTGTCACTAGAAGTGCTTACTGCATTTGCCTTCTGCCTCTGTTATCCTGAAGACTGCAACATATGCAGGGTGAGGAGACAAAGTACTGCTGCTTTCTCTGGCAACATATCCCACCAAGATGTAAAGCTTGGCAGTGTCAGAACTGGGATAGAGAAGAAAACTTTTATTTTCTTCTTTAATCTGACAGAAGTCACACATTGTGTGTGTCAGTCTGAGTGAAATGAAAATGGTGCTTGGTCTTATTCAATAACAGAATCTAGACCTCTGTAGTTGGCCAGTTAATATATTTCAAGGGTTATGGCACTTCTTATATTTGCCTTGAACATGACTTTTTGAATGAAATATAAAAGGGAATCTCCTGCCATACCATAGGCTTGACTTCAAAGAGGTAGTTCCCCTTTTATGCATTCCATTTCTCAAGTAATGAAAAATAGAGGAAGAAAAGAAGTGAACAAATGTCCAATGTTTTCTTTGATCCCCATCAGTTAACCTACAATAAAATATTAACAGATCTTTTTATTATGGGTTTGCACTTTTCTAGGGAGGGAGAAGATGGGGAGAGGGAAAAAAATTATCAACTCTTTAAAGAACCAAAAATTCAGGAAAAGTTTAGTGATGATGCAGAAGTAAATTCTATTAACTCCTTGCAGGTGTAACTTCACAAGAGTTTGGACTGAACTTCCCTTAATGTCTAAAGTTAAATTTCTTCAGTACTGTTAACTCTGAGGTGAGGCACCCTGACTCCCAAAGGATACTACGTGATGCTTTGTTTTGCAATGTGATGGTTTTCTGGATTTTAATAACAAGAAAGTGACAATTCTGTTCAGAAAATTCAACAGTTTGAAGTTGCCACTGAATGTGGTAACAGACTCTGATACCTATGAGCAGGACTTATGGGGATATCAAGTTCAAATTTTTTATTTGTGTCTTTTTTTTGATTTCTTTCCTGAATTGGAAAACAGTTTATAGATAAAAAAAGAAATAACTAAATGTATAAAGCTCTAAGCTTTATGAAAACTGGAAGGTTTTGCTTTTGCTTTTTTTGTAGGACCTATATTTTCAAGCCTAGAAATGGAAACACAATCCTTCCATCAATGACAGGAGTTAATTCGAGAGAGTGACAAGAAAATTAGATATTGTCTGGTCATCTAGAAATCTAAAGTTCTATCTGATTTTCAAGCCATTCTAAATCTCCTAGCAAAATGGGCTAGAGAAAAGTCATGGCAGTCAGGGGAAGTTCCCAGTGACTGGAAAAAGGAAAACACCACTCAACTTTTGGCCCTTTGGCTGTCCTTATCTTGAGAGACTTTAAGCTTATTTTGGTACAGAACTTCTCTTTTCTGGTGGGTTTCTCTGCAGAAGAGAAGGACTGTGGTAAAATATTTCTTACCCTGTGTAAATTCTCACACAAAAGAATACCAAGACAGTGCAGTCTCTTTGGGATGCACTTTTTAGGCAGGGCAAAAATAAATGGTGTAGGCTCAGAAATGAGAAAATAATATTAGAGTTTTATTTTAAAATTAACTGTTTTAGCAAAGTTATGAGGTGAGAAAAACATGACTATTGATTTGAATGTGCATGCTGTAGTTTGCTCAGGCAAAATATTTTGTAAGATATCAGCTTCTGGATTGATTTTTCTCTCTAGAGCCTGGTATTATGAGTGAAAGAAAGACAGTATACAACAAGTATTTCTATACAAGACAGCTTCAAATTTTAGTGGATGATCCAGCATCTGAAGAAGACCAGGAGATAGCTAGGTTTAATTCAGAAATCTTTAAATTTTCAGTTACTGTCAGTATTTCAGATAGATGATAAGTGTAGCTCAAGATAAAAATGTAGCTACTGCTTTCTTTGGTCTTCCAAATATATCATTAGATCATCATTTTGTGAAGCAACAGAATATGGCAGAGTATAGAAGTAGGGGGGGTAATAGATTTTGAAAAGTAGCATTTAAATCAATCCTACCCATACTTCTGTGTGCACTAGTGTCCTAACCCACAGGCAGTAATTACTGGAAGCTCTGGGCTTCTCGATGGACCCTGTGGTACCACAGCCACAAACTAGTGTTTCTGTGGACACATAGATTGAGACTATGGAGCCATTCTCTGATGATTTACAGTGTAGGTGACAAAGTGCTCAGATTTCCATACACTTACACCTAGCAAGGGAAGGAGGTAGCTTTCTAAAAGCAGATACTTGGGGTGATCATTTATACACACCAGAGTGAAAACAAAACAAAACAACAAATAAAAAAACAAATCCTAAAAGGGCCATGTTAAGCCTTGTCAGTGATACTGGTAACCTAATTAACCATGAACTGTATTAAAATGCAGCAATGTCCAATTATCTTTAGCTCCTTATATACTGACAGGCCAAGAAATGCTGCCAATAAATATCAGCTTTAAGGCTAGATTCCAGTGTCTTTTATTTGTTCTACAGGCTGTTAAACCCTATTAGTTATCTTTGACCAAAAAAGGGTATAAAAGGACAGATGTACCAATTTTCTGCTTCGTTTACACATTGAAAAAGAACAAGATACTTTTTTTAACTCCCTTGAGAAGATTTAAAGTCACTGACATTAGTAAATAAATTCATGGGAGCCATAAGGATGCTTTGTAGTTTTCTGGTTTAGATTTGGTATACAAAGAATTTTAAAAAAAAATAAAAAATATTTAATACTGAAATTTGTTTGTCAGATTATGTGGGCTCTGATTTCTGTAACAGACAGAAGTGGTTGTAAGGAAATAGGCATTCTGGGGGTTTTTAAGCTCTTTTAAAAACTTTTACTTTTTCTGTTTGTAAGAATTTTTACTTGGGTTCTTTCATTTCTTGGGTTATCTGTTAGGTTCTCATTTCTTTCAGCCTCTCTGCTGAGGGTTTATATGCATTCTGAGATTTATATGATTCTCAGATTTCTGTGGTGCTAAGGCTTTTTCATGTCAACATTTCAGATTAAAAACCTGTACTCTTCTGTGTTACTCAGCTAATTTTATGATTTTCTTTTTTTGGAAGAGTTAGAAATCTTAGGGTAACCATTCCTACTACAAAGACACATTACTACTTTTTTATGTTTTAAACTATTATTACTTAGTAAGATGAGAAAATGGACATGTCCTGTTAACATGACAACTGTCAGGCTCAGTTGAATGTTGAGGTGGTTAATAGTAAGTTGAAATATCACATGGTCCTTCATGTGCCCTCTGGGCTTCCAAATTGACATCTCTAGGGTGTCTGCACCCACTGAGGTGCACAGTGGTGCTGTCTCTGGACAGCCCACGATACAGAGCCCTGGCACACTGCTTGAGGGTCCCTATGAAGACTCTCAGCCCTCCCTCCTACTTTATGCACCTTGAATTTCTCACATGCTTTTTGCCTTCAGTAGACTTGTCAATTAATGGATTCTGCAGGGAAGATAAGGCTGAGTAAAGCATCTCAGAGCTGAGTGCTTTGAGGGATGTGCGAATGCCTGCAAATTTATTTCTCAGGTTTCTCTGTATAATGGGCTATAAGTCAGGCCAGGTACAGTATCGAAGTCTGTTTCTCCTGGAGAAAGTGAGGATAAAATCAAGGAGACTAATGGAACATAAAATGCTTGCTTATATCCCTGAGAGAGCTATCTGTGTTACTTTCCCTCTCTCAGCTATACGCAGACATATGTTACATGATCTGCCCCAGCACTCGCTATCCCGTGCCAGTGAGTAAGCTGGAAGAGAAGATCATGCTCTTAGTCATGTATTAACAAGCTGTCAGTTCTTCTTTGCACACCTAATTAAGCAAGACAAGGAGCTAGAGCAACTAAATCTTAAAGCCCCAGAGCATTCCCTGGACTAACCTTAGGGCAGTGTAGCTTTGTACCTGGACTAAGTACATTGCAGGTAATAATTAAAATAATAACAACATAAATAATAATAGTAATGCAAGCTGAACTTTGGGTTGAAAATGCTTTGTCTGATCTGAATCTAAAATTTTGGCTTCTTTTATTTTTTTCTTGGTTTTTTCCCCCCTCTTCAGAGGAGAAACTACGTGGTGTTTCATTAACACTTTCTTTTTTCAGCCTTTTATGGGTCTCTTCCCAGCTAAGAGGCCTTGAACTGTGGACCATCTTCCTAAATTCCTTTTTACAAAAGACATTTTCTGAAATACCAAGGATGGAAAGAGATGTTGGATTAATACATTTTTACACAATGATTATTGGTGGAAACCTTAAGAAATTATAAACTTGGGCTGTCAGAGGGAGTAACAAAAGGAGAAATTTGAATCTGAGTGCCTTGTTCTGGTCTCCTTGCCACAGCACAGCAACTTAAAGCATTCCTTGAAGAAGTCTAGAATTGCTTGTCCTTCCTTTGTAGCTCTTTTCAGAGCTCAGAATTGAAGGAACCATCTTAGAGCTGGAAATAACCAACAATCCTAATTACTGTTTCTCACAGTATAACAAAATCAGCTGACACAACTCTCCAAAATTACACATCACCGAGTCCACGCAGTTTTCCTCAGTTGCATCTGTTAATATAACTGCTTTAAAATCATCAGAAGTGCCATCTGCTGCTCCTCACAAGAATCCCACTCTCTCTCACCCCAAGAGGGACTCAGGATGAAGCACTAGCATCTGTGTCTCTAGCAAAACAGTAAATTCAACCTTTGGCTCATACCAAAGTTAACTGTAGTCCACTGGTTGGATTTGCCCTCATTGGGAATTTAGCCACCTGAGGGTTTTCCTTTGCTTCTCTTAGCATTCAATTTGCTGAGATGGGTTTTACAATGTATGTGTTAACAGGAATCAAAAGACTTACTATGTTCCCACCAGGTTATACTTCAGAGAGGTTATTTTTATACAGCAGCAGCTAAGACAGACTGAGAAACAGAAATAACCCAACAAAGGTTCTTTGTAGTTTTCTGTGAAGGCATCTGAGAACAAGAGGGAATGGTAGGTGCAGGGAAAAAAAAGGAAAATGCACTGAACAGAAGCACAGCAATTTGGAAAGATCAGATTCAACTAGAGTACTTCCAGCACCTCCAAAGGAAGAGGAATATGACATTTTTTTTTTTCTCTTGAGCAACTGTTACTAGTTTTTGCTAAGCCTGTACTAAGCCATTATCATAAATTTACAGTGATAAACTCAAAACACATCTCTAGGAAGGAAAGCCACTTATCAGACAAGTCCAGAGGAAAATCCAGCCTGCCAGATAAAATCATTTCAATGACATGCCCATGGAATTAATCTTGCAGTGAGAGAATAACTGTATTGAGTACCTAAGCACAGCTGCTCAACTTCTCTATTGCTGCTGGTTCTGTTTTATTCATGGTAATTCCTCCACCTGCTGCCATCTCATCTGTGATCTTGCTGGAATCTCTTCTAGAGCACAGCCACAAAATCCTAGCCTTAGTGGCAGATAAAGTGTTTGCCTACATACACTGCAGTAATAACCCAGATAGATAAGTTCATTTTATTTCATGCCATTTCATTTTCAAAAGACAAACTACTTAGCATTGTTGGCTGACCTATCTCATAATAGTTGTATTTCTTTTTCTTCAATGAAAATTTCCCTACTGAAAAGTAAGCTTTTCAGTTCCATAAATAGTGAAAACTTCTGTCAATTTTACTTAGCCTCAGTCAGATGAAGGATGGATTATAGGGGTTCAATGTAGGCTTAAGTGTCTACCTGTAGTCATTTATTATTCTACTAGCAACTTAATTGATTTTATAACTAGAAAGTAGATAATATATTTGCTGAACATATGAAAACTTCATATATGTCAACTGTATATCATAAGTAGAAACAAATGTACTGATAAAGGACTGCATTTAGTAGAAATGAAGTAGCTGTTCTTAAGATGCAACAGTATCACTGGTAGGATTAGGTTCAGAAAGGGTTTTGAGCAGGCAGTTTCCAGCTCAGGAGGATGATCCACCTGCACCTGCCAGCCATTGCATCTTACTATCAAGTGAACACCATGGTCCTTGGTCACTCACTTACACGAACAGCAAAACCAAGGTCAAGGAAAAGAAATGCAAAGGGAATCAGCAATATTGGGAGCCAGGTAAGAGCAACATGATGAGACTGAATTTTGAAAATGTCAAGACAATGCACATAAGGAAGAATTATTTCAAAACTTCAGAGATTCAGTGTTGATGTGGGAGACATGAAAGAGAAGTAGAACTCATAAAAGGCAACAAATTAAATATGCAGCAGTGAGGCAGTGTGCCAGATGAGAGAAAAAGTGCCAATATGGTTTTTGTGTTGCATATGTTGAAGTTGTATCATGATGGAAATCAGAAATAATGCCAGAGCACACCACTGTTGTGCAACCCACCTGGAATATCATCTTTGACTTTAAGGATGTAAGAAAGTGTTAGAATTAACAAGATACACCACATGGGTAAGATGATGTTGATGGAGCTCTGCCAGAGCAAGAACTCCAAACTCTCTTCATTTAAGTGAATAACATTTTGACAAGATGTTGTTATCCATTCGTGTAAAGTTGAAAAACTCACAACTTGAGGCCATTTCCTCTTGTCCTATATTATAGTAATAAATAAATAAATATAAATGAAATAAATAAATATTTCCAGAAGCCCCTTTAAGAGCATATCTTCTAAGCTATCTTTTTCTTGCTTAAATGTAGCACCACTTGTTTCATAATCATCCAGGTCTTGGTTTTCAGTGCAGAGTTACCTTGTCAACTGGACCTTTTAACACTTGCAGTTTAAAGATGTTTGAAAGACAAATGACAATAATGTATGACAAATCTGCCCAACTTTCTGCACTACCAAAACAGCAACCTCCACCTGACCCACAAACCCCCTGCAGCTACATTCGTCAGGGCACTTTTTGTGCTGAAAGACACAAGGGACACAATCTGCTCTAAGTGTCAACACAGGAAACCTTAAAAGATTGAAGTAACTTATGGCAACCATAAACTTGCATCTGGCTCATAAAAATGGCCACTGTGCTCTCTGTTGGCATGCTACTGCTTGTCTCAATCTACTGTGGTGCTTTTGGTTCGCTTTGATGCTTAAGCTTGAAAAGAAAAGAACACCCCAAAACCTGGCAGAAATCTTAATATTATTTTCCATAATTTGGGTCCTTAACTCAAAGAGATGTTAACTTAGAACTCCTTGGGGTCTTTGGTCTCCAAAACCAGAACTAATAGTGTAATCTAGAATCATTATGGTTGGAAAAGACCTCTGAGATCATGGAGTCCAGCCATCCACCCAACGCTACCATGCTCACCACTAAACCGTGTCCCCAAGCACCATATCTACAGGTGTTTTGAACACTTCCAGGGATAGTGATTCCACCACCTCCCTGAGTAGCCTGTTCCAATGCCTGAAAACTTTCTCAGTGAAGAAATTCTTCTTGATATCTAATCTTCCTAATACTGAATCGAATGTCAACTGTCCTTAGCCCCTGTTTTAGAACAGGGAGCAGGGAAGAATGGGTTCAAGGGCAAGAAGAGATGTTCTAGGGATATTCAGAAGGAGTGCTCTAGAGTGATGTACTTTTTCTGGGAACAGATCTGCCTGCTCTGAACTACTTCAGGGTGGTGATTGCTGTAATTTACCTGCAGAATCAAGGGAACACTAAAGGAGACACAAAATTAAGCTGAGCTCCTTTTAACTCAGTGAGCAGTCAGCAGTTTTGCCTTTTGTTTCCTTATTGTCCCACAAATTCTGTGGTTACCAGGAGTATAAGTGTCTTCTATGTTAATTTAAAATGAGTAAGTAAAAGAGGTTATATGTTCTGTGTGGAGTGTATCTTTCTTTTTGCTTTAGAAGTGAGTGAACAGAGTTAATTGCTTCAGCTGTTTTGATGAAAATAGACTGTTTTTCAAATGAATCACTTTAGTGAAGCAAAAGAAATGGTGCTGGAAGATTGGTGAGATCTATTTCTAATTAGGGCCACCGAGAATGATGTTATTTTATTTATTACTATGTTGAATTAATATTTCATATTTAACTGCAGGTGTCCATTTCAATGATTTAGTCTGTTCTAACCATTAAAAAAAATACAAAATGGAAATCTTCCCTTCTCAAAGACAGTACCACAGCAGGGTTTTCCTGACAAAAATCTGTTTCCTGCAGAACATATATACACTGATGTTCATAACTAGTTAAGATTAAATTAAATTCCTAAGATATCTTAAAAAAAATAAAATTTTCTTATTTTATGGTTTTTAGTATTTTTTTATTTGGACTCAATTGAGAGATGCAGAGTTTGTCTTCAACCCAGAAATCCAAAGATAAAAAGGATAAATTAGGGAGTCAATCTTTAAGGGTAATATAAAATTCAGTGGAGTTGATCAACTTTATGAAAAGCCTTTTCTCCATCTTTCCTGTAAGACCCTCTAAGGGAAGAAAGGCTGCTGTAAGGTCCCAGTGGAGCCTTCTGTTCTCCAGGCTGAACAACCCCAGCTCTCACAGGCTTTTTCTATGAATGGTTATCCACTCTCTTTTTGGAACATTGCAGGGAGACAGCCTATGACCCTGATTGATTTTTGTGTAGGTCTTCAGACTTGGGCTTAAACAGACCAGAACTTTTGATCAGGGAGTGAAAACAAAAGGAAAAAATATCCCAAATTTTCAGGAATAAATGTACTTTTCCCCACAGAAAGAACATAAAGACAAAATTTTGATTCTTTAAAATTAAATGCATTTTATTGCATTTTGTCCTGCCTCTGTTTTGTGGGCTTTCAATGCACCTCAATTCAGAATAGTTACACATAAACCAGTTATGTATTAAAACAATTTGCTCTTGAATAATCAGAATGCTTTGTTCATCTTCCATTAGAAACTGGTTTATATTCAATGTGTTACCTTTTTATTCTGCAACAAAAGGACTGAGTCCTTCCATAAGGGAAGCCTGAAGAAGTACTTTGATGGTGTGAATTGCTTCATTTTAAAGAATAATAAGATATGGATGTATGTGACCTGTTTCTGACAGCAAAGGAAGTGTTAACTTTAACGTGAAAATATATATTATATGAAAATATTACTTCATTATTTCTAGTTTGCCTGTATTGTATTCTTGTAAATACAGTCATCTACTAAAGAGGGTACAAATGAATGAAGAAGAGATAAATTGCTAATTCTGTTGTGTTTTAACATGTTTAATGTGGTTTTTTGCACTTCAGAGAAGCTGAAAAAACAATACGGAAGGGATATGAAGTAAAAATGGTTTTGTTAGAATATAAAAAGAAAATAACTTTGCACAAATAATGTTTTTGGTTTTGTTTATCAAAATCTACTACAATTATGAGTGACACACCCTTTTAAATGAGATTTACTCTCTTCAATTACTTCAACACTTTTTTGTATTTTTTTCCCTTTCCTTTTGTGTGGGGTTTGTTTTTTTGTTTTCTTTTACTTTGAATTGATAATTATAAATGGTCACTATCACATTGGTTTTGTTTGACCTGGGTAGAAAGTTTAATGAAAGACTTTCATTGTGCTGCTGTGAAGGAAATAGGTAAAACAACACAGGATGTTTCAGATGAGTTATTTCATGGAACAGAGGTAAGAAAGAAGAGACAGAGTTCTTCTCCATCCAAAGGACAGCTAGACTGTTAAATCTCTCTTTATTTAAAGATCTCTAGCCAGCTACATTAAGATAATGTATTTTTCATTTTGGCCCATAGGGGAAAGCGAGTTTACAGCCAAGCAGGACTAGGTAGAAGGCAAGTGAGTCTGATGGATGTCTTGGATAGCTGGAATAATTGTGTGAAAACATGTAATATTGAGGGGTTTATTGTGGGGATTTTTTCCAGCCATGAAACTTATGTTAATATTGGCTGCAGGGAAGCTTTTTTAATGGACTTCCTGTTGTTTGTTTTAAATGTTCGGTGACTACATACTACTTTCCCTGTTGCCTTACTGTAATTTGGTACTAGTGAGAGTGAAGTCTGACTTTTTGTATAACATTTACTTTTCTAATTTCTAACTGCACAAATTATAACTTAAATAGTTCCTGGTATAGAAGGTTCTAGTACAGAAGTAAAATGTATTTTCCATCACACATCACAATCTGCAACATAAACACCAACAGTCTCTGTATGCTGAGCCTCTTTTCCTTATTATAGATGAGAAAGTCTGGAGACTGAAGCCAGAATCTGATTTTAAACATGAGAGAACAACTTGTTGCCTATCCTGATGCTCTTTAGACAGTTTGAACAGAAACTGATAACCTACAGAAGCTATAAGTGTGTGTCCTGAGCATCTTGACCTGAGTGCACAGAGTTTCTTACTTCTCCCTATGTGATCTCTTTGTCTGCCTTGTATAGAGTGACATGAGCAATTTGGCCTTGTGTTTGACTAGTTTCAAGAATTAGTGAAATGAATTTTCAAACAAAAGAATAAGAACATGATATCTTAAATGGATGTCCTGTCCCAACTGTTCTTATAAACAAGAAATGTGAGCTCCAGACTTTGTTGTGAGAAATCATTCTGAATCTCTATTTCCCACTTCACTGGGAAAAGAAAGAGAAACAAAAAAGAAAAAAAAGAAAACCCAAACAAAAACAAACACAACTTGTCAGTTTTCACTGTCACATTACAGCAGCCTTGTGTGGTTCTTACAAAATTGCATATGATAATTCTTTTTATAGTCATGGATAATTTTCATTTAAGTCTTTGTTTGTATTTGTAGTAATCTAATATTTGCTCTACAATTATTTTTCATTTTGGCATATGGTGGAAAAGGAGCTTCCTGTTAGTTAAATTATTCTGGAACTAAGAGTAATAAAGCTGGAATTGAATTGTGAATTTCATCCCAAAGTATTTGCAACTGTTGTAGAATTTTCTGAAAGCAACATGCAAACTAGTTCACCTTCTGCTGGCGCAGAGGCAGTTTCAAGGCCATATGTGCCAACTGCTTTATGCCATATGAACATTTATATAGGAGTTAACAGGGCAGATTCAGCTTTCAGTTACACTGAAGAAGCTGTGAGATTGCTGCATCGGTTAGAGAGACTAATGCCTCGAAGAACTGAGACTGTATTTTTGCAATTGAGTGCAAGACAGGATATAGGAATTGATAAATCTGCACATTTTTTAGCCAATGAATTATTCTGTGAATCACGATTGAGATCCTCAGCGGGCACAAATCAAAATGATCTCGGGTCAGATCGTCTTCAATTTTATGTCTTATAAAGAATGAAGCATTACATTTTCCTTAGAAGAGGGAGTGAGTGTTTTGCATTCTATGACTTCTACTGGTTTTTACAAGACCCCATCAAAGGTATTCATCTCAAGAGCTTAAAATCAAGTTAAATGTTCGCCATTACAATAGAAAAGTTGTAATGAAATTTGAATTATTCCCTCTTAAAGATTGGAAGCCTCCTACCCTATGATAAGTATCTTAAAGCAGGGTGAACATGCAGTGGTCTTCACTCACCTGCCAAAATATACCTTTTTAATAGCCTGTAAAACATTAGATGTTCCTTCTTTATTTGTTCATGCTTCTTTGCCTGTATGTGCTGCTTTGCACCATGAATCCAGTTGTTGTTGTTGGTACGGTAAATCTATACCAAGCTGATACCAAACAATCCTACATCTACCTGTACAGCTTTCCTCAGCTGAGGTTTAAGATTGATATGAATGCAGCTTGTATGAGAATAGGGGTGTCAAAACACTAGAAGGAATAGAGAGGATGAGATCTATGGACAGCAGATACTGATGGCACCTAATTAGCAGGTTATCAAGATCAGAGTATACTACTTACAGCTTCTCAAGACACATAGACTGTGAAAGCCTTAGGCGGGCTAAAAGACAGATTGGACTGCACTGACACTACCTTGCTTCAGAAATTTACTGCCAGCCCCAGAGAAGATGTTTGATTACTAGTGTAGTAGGAACTTCTCAATGCTTATTGATATCTCAAGTGTGGGGGCCAAGACTCTTTTCATTGATGCCTAGAGAGGTCAAGAGGCAGTGGACACACCTAGAACCCAGGAGGTTCCATCTGAAACTTGTTTGCTGTTAGGGTGGCAGAGCCCTGGCTCAGGCTGCCCAGAGGGGTTGTGGAGTCTCCTTCTCTGGAGAGATTCCAACCCCACCTGGAGGTGATCCTGGGCAACCTACTGTGGGTAACCCTGCCCTAGCAGGGAGTTGGACTGGATGATCCCCAGAGGTCCCTTCCAATTCCCAGCATTCTGTGAGTCTGTGATTCTCTAATGAGGCTGAATAGCATAGAAGGACTGGTTTATGCATTTGGTACTTGATGTTCCTTAGCAAACATTGCACATTTTCTTCTGTTTACAGCAAAAATGCACTATTGATTTACATGTTTATAATACTCTGTAAACCTCAGATCCTTCTTTACAGACATTTCAGTCATTCTCCTTTTTTATATTTGCATTACAGTCTGTATGTAAGTGTAACATTTTGCATATGCACTTGATGAACTGTATTTCATTTGTTTGGGTTTTTTTTGTTTTACATAACAACACCACTTCAAATTCTAATCTTCATTTCCAGCCTCTCCCAACAACAGCATATTTAGGTGAGCAAGTTTTGTTGTAGAGAAATCTTAACATATTTATGAGGACATAACCAGGTGGATAGATGATGGTAGAGCAGTGGATGTGGTTTATCTTGATTTAAGCAAAACGTTTGACACTGTCTCCCACAGCATCCTTGCAGCTAAACTGAGCAAGTGTGGTCTGGATGACTGGGTCCGTGATGTGACTTTTAAACAGCCACAGCTAGAGATGAATCACATCTCTTCTACATATGGACTCCCTCAGAAACCCAAAAATGCTTTTAAATTCATCAGAGCTTCCTGTATGCCTTAAAGACTATAACAAGCAGACTAAGCTGATACTGTCTGGCACAAATTCCATTTGTTAAGTTCAATATATATTTAAGGAAAAAGAAAACTCTAAGGATATTTGCGTCTTGGCCAATTGCACTCTTTAAACACAGAATCATAAAATCACAGATTAGTTTAGGCTGATAGGGACCTCTGAAGGTCCAATCCCAATCTCAAAATACAGGGATTCCACAACAATTTCTAAAATTTCTTGACATTTTGGATTTTCTGAGTAAAAGTTCTGAAAGAAATGTTTGGAATTTACCTTCATAGGCTTCTGCAGAGGGATTGACTTGTTCTCTGGGTGTGGATATGGTGTATTATAAAGACAATTATCAACATTTTATGAAATCAAGAGTAAAGGTGAAGGGATTTTCATACACATTTTCTTTGCACACTTTCTTTGATCAGCTTTACCCTTTTTGAGAAGGGGTAGTTCCCTCACTCTAAAGGAAGAAAGTTTCTTTCTAACTCCATTATAAGCAGAACTATTTGTTCTTGGTAATAAAAGCTATCAGTGACTCCCACAGTGCGGTGACAGGAGCAATTAGTGTTAGCTGAATGAAGCTTTGTAAGTATGCAAACACAGGTAGAGAAAGACCTGCATCAGACCTGGTTTCTTTTTTCAGAACTGGAAATTAGTGAGGGAGGAAGGCTGTGCTGCATGGTGTGCTTGGCCTTGAACTGTTAGCTCTATGGAGACCTGAAGAGAAGAAGGTAAAGACTAGTTCACCTGAAATACTTAATAGAATTCACTGAATTATTTTATTCAAAATTATTTCACTGTAAAGCAGATTTAACTTTTCTTTTTTTTTGCTTTCTCATCCTTGTAGAACAACCAGCCTGTGTGATAGTGTCTACATCAAGAAACATTACTGTCAATGTGCTTCCTTCTCCTTTCATAATCTTTGCATTTAAAAGGGGAAAATAATTTCTGAGTACTTGAGTAGTGTTTTTGAAGGGGTTCCATATAGGTATGCATGGGGAGTGTGTGTCTGGAAAATCCCACAGGTCTCCTGGGAGGCACCATTTGCTTCATTTGAAGGAGATGACACCTAATTTCTTTAACTCATTCTAGAATCCTAGTTTCATATCATCTTTTTCTCTTAAGTGAGAACTCTGAAAACAGTGGACAATTACACTGTAATTATGTACTTATAAAAGTGTACAATTATCTAAGTATGTAATTACAGGAGTATCTATTATTATTACACTACAGACCTGGCAAAAGTGGGGCAGTCAGTTCACAATGCCTCTGAAGTGCACATCTGCAATTTGAAAGTCCTTTACAGGGTAGAAGATCATTGAAAGAGAAGGCTGAATCACAGCATCGTGGACTGGCTTGGATTGGAAGGGACCTTTCAAGGTCATCTAGCCTAAGCCCTCTGCAGTCAGCAGGGACATCTGCAACTAGATCAGGCTGCTCAGAGCCCCAGACAACCTGACCTGGAAGGAGTCAGAACGTTATGAGCATCAGTGTTCATATAGCCACCTTGTATTATTTGTTAGGGTGCTGGGGATAGGCTTTCTTCAAACTTATTTATCCCTTCTCTGAATAAAACACCTTAATTTTTGGTTGAAAATAAGCAACTCAGGATTTTTGGAGAACTCAAGGCAAGTCGTTCCAAGATTACATTTTGCCAGCATTAAAATATTACAGTTTATAGACTAAAAGAGCCTAATCCCATCCTTCCAATACCTTGTATTCCTTTTTCCTGATTTCTTTTTCTTATTTACTCACTAAAATAACATAACCTTTCCATTACCTTTTGACCTCAAAGGTGATGTGTTTTTCTGAATTCCATCTTCCACTGACTGATGGAAGACATGTAAGGGAACTGCTTAACTGGACAATATTATAAATTCTTTTAACAATATATTTAATACAGACTGGTCTTTGAACACAGTTTAACTCATCATTTTGCAAGGAAACCTTAGCTTTTGCTTATCTCCCTGCAATTATATGCACAAAGAACTGTATAATGCAGTATTTTACATGGATGAAGGCTTTATATATTAAAATTGAGTAATAGTTATTAATTTTGCCACCACTTAGTAGGTATCAATGTTCTTTCCTAGGCAAAACTAAATTTGAGTTTTAGAACTACAAGCCTGATCCTGTTCTGCTTGCATTGTGAGATTTTCTGTTGCCTTAAGTGGGATTTGAATTAAGACTGGAGGAATAATTACATCACTGGTAGATTTATATGAACAAACCTAATTTTATTTTCTAAAAAATCCTAATTAGTGGTTAGAGCAAAAGTGTAGTGTGTTTATTATATCTGAATCCTAGCAATACATTTACTACCAGCACTCAAAATCTTAATTGAAAAGTTAATTTAGATTAGCTTTCATATGAACTGTCCTGAGGTTTGAAAATGTGCTAAGTGACCATCTCTGTTTCTAAATTCTGCTGTTTCTCTGAAAGCTCTGTCAATTGTTGGAGGGCACTAGAGACCTACATGAAGTCTATTGTACAGAAGCAGCTGAGTTGTGCAATGAAAGCCTTAGGTAGTTTGGGATTTCCTAGTTAATTACATCATATTGTGAAGCAAATTCCTTTATTTAAGCCTATCTCCAAGTGTGTGAACATGTGTTACTTCCCCATAAACTGCATTAGTTTTCATTACCCAGAGGTCTGATATAGTCTGCTGGTCATTCTTACCTCTGTATTGATTAGTAATGCTACATCATTTTGAAATACTGACAATTAAGGCTTTGTCTAGGAGAGCTCATGAGCATATTGAGTTAGAATGTTTCCCATTATTTTTTTTCAGTAATAACCTTGGTCCAGTTGAGACATTGCTTAATAGTCCATAACTCCTACTTTAATAGGAAACAATAATTGATTTCTACTTGTACTTGAATACTGTGGGCTATAATTTTTAACACATTTAATACCCAGTTAATGATACACCTTTGGAAATACTAATGGAAGCAGAGTCTAGGGCATCATTGTTTGCATATGTATCCTTGAAGATTCACAGTTTATTTATTCAAATCATATAGACTACAATGGAACTAACCATTTTTCTGCAGAAAAAAAATGAAAATGAGGCCTTACACATTTACCTGGCTTCTGGGAGGGAGGAAGAAAGGGAAGGAGGGAAGGAGAACAGAAAGAACAAATACCCACAGTAGTTTACAGTTTGTCAATTATATATAATTGAACATCCATGATCCTAAAAACTGCTGATTGTATATGACTCTGCAGGTCAGTGTCTGTGTTTAAATAAGATCTGAGGAAGCACCAGGGTAGGAAGCAAAATAAAAATTAGTAACTGCTTCACCTTCTCTAATAGTAATCTAAATCAATAGAGTGAGATGGAGATACAAGAATCAGTCCAACGCTCTGCTAAGGGATGGATGATGGAACACACCGAAGAGATAGTTTGTGCTTAGCTTTGTATCTGCTGCAGGTTTGGAGAGTAACCACTTTAAATGTGCATTGACATCCTAGTTACAATGTTAATAAGATGAATGACATGATAGCTCTGCAGCTCAACATTTTCCATGAAGGAAACAGGATACAGGATGCAGTTTAGAAGGTAGAGGGTAGCTTATAGATTTGTAATAAAAACAGTAACTAGTGCCTGTAAAATTTTAACTTTTCATCCTAATAATTCACATACATCAGAGACTCACATTTTATTAAAGTTTAGGTAAACTCATGCCTTTAGGTCCATAAAATGAGATTAAATAGACTTAATGATTTAAAGAAATTATGCCAATGGCTCTGCAAGATTTTTGGAAGTGGGTTTCTATTCTGCTCAAAAAAAAAAAAAAGCAAGCTTGGGGTAATTTTAATATTTCAGTGGTTTTGTCATTATGCTAACTGAGTGAAGATTTTTTTTTTCTATTTTTTGATATATTATACCATTGAATAATAGATGAAAAATGACATTCTACAGTAGGGTGACAGTCTTCATTGATTACACCTTTTTACTACTTGAACAAACTTTTATGTTAGAAATTTTTAAAAAAATATTTAATGGCGACAAATATTTGTTGACTATTTTATATACGAATCCTATTTTGAAACAAGAATTCAGGATGGTGACTTAGTTGAGATCTCTCCCTGATCCATTACTTACACCTCTAATGTGATTTTATTTTGGGCATGTATAATTCTACCTGCTTTTCTGAAGGTCTATAAAACCATAAATACAGTTTGAATTTTTTTTTAACTGTGTTTTCCTATTGAATTACAATTTTGCTATATAAATATGCTTGACATATTTGTACTAACAGTAACAGCTTAAGTTACCTGAAGCACATCTCCAGTCACAAGGTGCTTTTGCTGAAATCACCTTGGAACATCGTATACTTGCCTCTCATTTCAGCAGTGGCTAACTGTGGTAATAAAGAGCTTTAGCCCTGAGTATCTGCTGTTTATTTCACAGCTGCTTTTTATTTTTCTTCAGAACTTTGCAGGGAAAGGTGCTGGAGAAGTACATTATCTTTTGTAATGGCTAATGATTGGCTTTGTGATCATATATGCTGATTACAGCTCCTGAAATCTAGAGAGAGATGTTGCTGGTGAAAATTATAAAACATTTGTGGAGCTTCACCATCAAAACAGATAAGTTGCTGTCCTCTTGAGTATGAGTTAATTTTTCTGAAACTCAACTGAAAAGGTAGAGCCTTCCAAACAAAGGATAGAGCTGGTTTGGGTTTGATTTCTTTCAAATGAAGACCAATTCATACCATTCTTTATTGTAACTTTGAATTTATGGCAAGGACATCTTGTGCTTTCCTACATCTGCTTTTCTATAATGGCACACTAAACTGTTATGGTTCAGCAGTCAGTCACTGAATCTGAAATGATGGATCATCATCACAGCTACCTGTTTAAAACATCCAGGGAAGGTTATAGGTAAGAAGGACTCACACCAATCTTTCCTCATTCTTAGGGATTTAGGACTAGCTCAGAGAACACTATTGAAGGGCAGAATTCCCAAAAAGCAGAAAGTAAATAAAGGCAGAGCAAGCAGAGAGCAGGCAGCTACTCAGAAATAAGCATAACTACTCGGTTATCAGTTTGGCATTGAACTTATGAATTGGTGAGTAGGGTTAGTGATGGCCAAATTGTTTTGGTAACCTCTCCTTAAAGTGGAAAGTCTTCTGGTTTTAAATTTTTATTTTCTTTTATTTCTTCCCCTACAATTTGTTACAAAGCCCAAAACCCTTAGTGGCTGGCAAATAGACTTTCTTTGATTTGAATGAATTGTAACTCTAAATTGTAAAAAGACTCATTATGAGATGTCTGATTATTGAAGTTAAAATTAAGCACTAACAGAAATGTTTGGAGGAGAAAGGATAACAACTTCTCCTGTCACAAAACATATCTAATAATGCATTCTCTACTACTTTACAGAAAATCAACTTTATTACACTTTATCTTCAGATATCTTTATTTTGTTTCTTTTAATGATGATGTTCTGAGATACAGCAGATGTGATGGCAATTAAAAGGGAAGAGAGGGATTAGGAAGGTAAGGAATGATAGCTGGTTTGATATTTCATTTCACTGTAATCTTATTTTTCTCTGAAATAGCATGTAGATACTATATCAAAGATAACTAGACTCTGATAAGAACACTGTATTTGGTAACCTTTTCTGGGTCACCAAGAAAGCACCTGAAACCACTGATTCCCTGGACTGAAGGACTTCTCTATGGCCAACACTGACTTGCTTCTGAATTATTCTACCAATGCCTCTGGTTTGGTCAAGAGTAAGTAAATATATTGCTTTGATACAGGGTGGGGAGAATAATTCATCAGGACCAACACAGGACTTTTATTTTCTTAGCTGGCACTGGAAAATCTGCAGCATGTTATCTGCAGACAGACATGTTTAAAATATCCTTTTGTAAACTTTTCAGTCTTACTTAGAGGCAGGACCAAGTTCAGTTATACTACCAATATAGCATATAAAGCTTGATTAGTTTTCAGTTCCAACAAAATGAAAAGCAAAGGAAATTTAGTTCTATAGTCAAGTTCCTTACCAGCCTTGGGTAGGATGTTGTCTCCTGCTGTTACAGTGAAATAGGAAAATCTAGAAATAACTTGCACTGAGGTATGAGTAGACCTCATTTGCAGTGTTGACCATATTTCTTCTTGTTTTCAGCACCTCCCCTTAAAAGGGGGATTTTCCTTCATTTTAGCTCAGACATGTATTCCTTTAAAAGAGGCACAGTGGGACATGACATAATTCCACCATATTATTTAGTGGGTGTTAAAGACCACTTAGTTTTCATTTAGCTGCCCTAGGTGGATGTTTGCCCCGTGGAACCACCTTACATAGGATAGTTCTACATAACTACTAAATATCCATCAATATTGATAGGATACTTAAAGTACACACTGGGTACAAATTGAAATATGAGAAATTCCATGTAAACAGAAAAAAAGCCCTTTTTTTGGTTTGGTTTTGTTTGTTTTCTGTTTATACTGCTAAAGTAGCCAATTACAACAGGTTGCCAAGAAAGACAACCTTTGGAGATATTCAAAACCTGACTAGCCACAGCCCTGTGCAACCTCCTTGATCAAGGACATTGAACTAGATATTTCCAAAGGTACCTTCCAATTATTCTGTGATTTTGTGTTTCTATGAATGGACAAAATTGCAAACTGGGAAGAAAGGAAACAGTTATACCTAGAACTGAAATATCACGTTCATAAAGGCAACAGCATGTCACTATAACTGCTGCTCCATTCTTTGAAAATAGAATACAACTAAAAAGCAAGGGAACTCAAACAGGCTGAAAAATCCTCTGGACATTTTCAGTTTTTAAGAAGATGTTTGTTAATCTCTAACCATAGTGTTTCAAGCAAAAGTAATGTTTATATGATACTTACCCCTAAGTATTCCTATTTACTTGGCACCCATTATTCTTTCTGTGAATAAACAGATTTACTACTCTAACTATGTAATATATGTTGGAGATGTAAATAATGTTCACTATATGGAAACAGGAAATAGCTTTTCTGGAAGCAGTCCATGTTTGATTTGGCCTCTTGTTAGAGCTCACATTAATTCTTAAATTACAGGCTGAGCACAGATTTGTCCAAGTGATGTACTGAGGAAGGCTAATTTGACAGTATCATAATATCAATGGCTACAATGGGTTGTCTGCCTGGAGAAGAGGAGGAGAGACCAAGGAGATCTTATTGTGGTCTTTCAGTACCTAAAGGGACTTACAGGAAAGATGGGGAGGGACCCTTTATCAGGGACTGTAGTGATAAGACAAGGGGTAATGGTTTCAAACTGAAAGAGGAGAGATTTAGATTAGGTATTAGGAGGAAATTCCCCGCTGTGAGTGTGGTGAGACAGTGGAACAGGTTGCCCAGAGAAGTTGTGGATGCCCCAATCCTGGCAGTGTTCAAAGGCAGGTTGGATGAGACCTTGAGCAACCTGGTCTAGTGGAAGGTGTCCCTGCCCATGACAGGAGGCTTGGAACTAGATGATCTTTAAGGTCCCTCCCAACCCAAACCATTCTGTGATTCTGTTCTGTGATTCTGTGATTCTTACTGCAAGTGATACATAATAGAGGAAGGAAAAATTACTTCCACAGCAGTTTGTTTTCATCTTCTGTTTTCATACTTAATATTGGTCAAGAATATACCTTTAATTTTATTCTAGAAATACACAAGAGAAAAAAACTTCCTGAAAAAGAGAAAAGAGATTAAGAAAAATAATTCTTACCTATTATGCAGGGGCTATTGATAAGCAGAATAACAACTCAAATGACCCATCAGTCAATAAATAATCTGAATAGTCTCTGAATAGAAGTGTATGAGCTTCCATTGTTGAATTAATTCAAAAAAAAGGACAAGTAAAATGAGAATGGCACAAGCATCTAACACAGACACTTGTTACTTCATTTAAGTGTCTGCATACACAAGATGTCATCACTTCCAAAACCTTTACATGAGACAGCCAAATAATTCAGGCACTTTGGAAAAGCTCATCAGCTTGTTCAAGCTCATAAAGGATACTTTGAAATGTATTGGCCAGAACTTCCTCAGACTGAGGTGTATTTAAGAGTATTTATGCTTTTTAAATGCTTTTCCCTATTTCTCACCCTCAGATATGCTACAGGGTACACATTGTCCAATTTGCATTTAAAAACCAGTTTTCACTTGATATAGTTCCCACAATAAAATGATGAACTAAGTCAGTTCAATATCTTTGCTATAATTTCCTTTTGAGAAAAATGTGCAATGAGCATGAGACTGATGCCACACCAAAAATACATTACTACAAGAAGCTGCAGCAGAGATGTTGATCTTGTTCTAAACACAAATAATTTACTGAATCCCCAAATGTAGCTTAGCAACATAGGATCATAAAATAATAGATGTGAATACTGGAAAAAACCCCAAAATTTATAAGAAGATTAAACTAGAAGGACAGCGAGATTGTAAGGCAAATCAGATTAATTTGCTCAGGATAATTACTGTCTGCTAATTATGAGATCAACATCAGAGGCAATTCTGTGATCATTTGTAGTATGGACATGCACTTTTGAACTTTTTTTGAACCTTTGTTTATTGTTGTATTTTGGGTGGAATCCGCTAAAAACAGGAACTGGAAGTGGTTGGATCAAGGTTTGAATGCAGTTTAAAAAGAAACAGCTCAAGACCAAAAGTATGAATCCTAATGTTTTCCAATCCTGAGATCATGCTTTTAAGATGAAGTGAGACTTTGATGTAGTAAATAGTTCATTTTGCTTAACAGCTTACCAGTGGCCCAATTAAAGACAGAAGATTGTTCATATTTGTCAGCTCAGATGTGCCTGTGTGGTTTATATAGTTGGGGCATTTGTAGCTGACTTTGACTTCAGAAATAGAACAAAAAATAGCATAGCTATTTCAGCTGCATGGAGATCCAAATGTAGATGCTGGTTTCATAGCTTAGGCCCTTATCCACTTGGAAAATCTATTTTATTATCTATTCTACTTCTAAATTTGTAGATAAATTATTATTTCTTTTGGCTGCATTAAAGATTATGGAAAATGACAGAGAGATTGGGATATTGATTTATCTTCAGTTGTCATTTTCATCATAGCTTTAAAGAACTCCAAATCACAAGACATCCAGTAATTCTATTTAAAAACTTTATGATGTCTCCCTATTCCATTGCTTCAGATATAAATTTTCCTTTGAGAAAACTGTAGCAGCTTTTTAATAAGACTATGTCAACCTGTGGTGCAATATATCAGTTCTTTTAGGCTTGTTTGAATTACGTTACTTTAGATAGATCATCTGGAGAAGTTTTTAAGGAAATCTTAAAATATGAGGATGTTAATCTAATGAAACATGTGAGATGGAAAGTTTAGATCCAGATTTGAGGTTTTAAAATTGATCTGGTGGTCCCTTTTAGGATTATAGACAGAAATATTCCTGTTAAAAGTACTGAAGGAATTGCTGCCTAATTGTGACTAAGGAAAATCTTTAATAGTGTGTATGTGTCCATGCAAGAGGGAATATGATTTTTCCCTTATTGCTAATTCTGTTCTCTTCCTCCCAGTGCAAGAGCTGAATCAGCACACTGCTCACCCATTAGGTACTAAGTTTAAGTATTTGTGGATGAAAACAACTAAAACAGCTCTTCCCTCTGGCAGAGGCTTTTTTTTTCTTTTGGAATGTTATCACAGAAAGACTCAGAGCTAGAATGTTAGCTCTACCACTTTAATGGTGGTTTTTAACTATTGTGCAGAAAAGTGATTTTTCTAAAATAAATTTCAAAACCAGGCCAAATTAAAGGGGTATGAGTGTTGTATGTTGAGCAGATGTATGATGAGTAGATGGCTGATTCTCATCTTGTCATGGACTCAATTCAACAGTTGTTAGCTCCCACGGGGAGCTAAGGTCCAAATATTTTTTTGTAGATCAATACATGGCAGTGCTGCTCCTCCTTGGCATCTGTCTGTTGTTGCTAGAGTGCAGATACTTCTCATTTTAGTAAAGCTTGTCTTTTTATGACCAGTAAAATCCTTTCTGCACAGTCATCTCCAGCTTTCCTGTCCTGTGTTCCCTAAATGAATGCCATCTTGTAAAACAAAGCATAGAACCACACAAAAATACACCTGTAAGAGCTAAAATTACCTTTAGCAAAACCAGAACCGGATTCTTTTCTGTTGCAACTGATCATTAGAGGTTGAATAGTACATTTTAGAAGTTATAAAATACTTGGAATCACTTTCTTTTTCTACTTCTCATTTAAGATGCTTTCTTTCTGTGTCCAAAACAGCGGACAAAAGAAAATCAGATAGTCTATTAGATGGCTGGAGAAGAAACTGAATATTATCTAGTATGAAGTGCTGAAGAATTATAGCCAGAATTTGGCATATGGCTTACCTCTAATTCCCGTATGCATTATTTTGTTAACATATATATACTACTGTCATTATAATTCATTATGAATTAGAAAAGTGAAGGAAACTCATCCAAAACTAAATGGGAAGAGCAGCAAGTGAGAAGGGAATCTGAATTGCTGACAAACTGGGACAAGTAATGACTGTGGCATGGTCACTAATGCAGGCTGAAATAAGGTGCTTGTCCTGTTTTTAGGGAAGAGGGGGAATTGATGATAAGATCTGGAGCCAGCACAGTCTGCGCATCTGCTAAGTGGTTCAAATGCAGCAGAAACTGATTACAGGACTTCTTTCTATATATTCTTAAAAGGAGAAAAGACCTTGAGGCAATTCAGTGAAGCCTCAGAGTAAACCTGGCAACATATGATGCTGTGCCACGAATTTAAGCCAGAGAGTCTACTTCTAGTGGATAATGGGTTTTTTGGATTTCTAGACCTGTTCAGTCTTTCATAGCCTCACTAAAATCCTTTAGAAAAGTACCCAAGTACTGAAACATAAAGAGTTTCTATCTAATATCAGATTTCTGCTTAATCGCCCTTAACAGTCGAGAAATCGACATAGCAGCCGGTAGGTCCCAGCGGCAGACCGGGATTTCGGATGCTTTCTGTCTCCCTCGGGCAGATAAGCTTCCAGTAGCGAAGAAGCCCCGAGCAGCGACTAGCCGGGACCCGGTTCCGCCTTCTCTGGCGAGGGAGGCGAGGACAGGTGTGGGCGGTGCCACTATTTAAACAACCGAGGAGGGCAGGGTTCTGGGATTTCTGCGCTCCGAGGAAGGGCGGCTAGGGAGCGGCGTGAGTCCTGTGGTGAGTGTTGCTGCAGCCTGCGAGATCAGCCTCTTGTAAACATCCAGGCATGGTTGTAACTCCGTTGAGAGATGTTGTTAGAAAAACTGTGAGCACCCAGACAGAGGCCCCTCGGAAAAGTGCGTGTCTAGACCCCTGGCTGCAGAGACTGACGGAGCCTGGCATTTGCAATGGAGGGAGTGGAGACAACACCTGTGTGAGAGGGGAACAGATGAGTGATCTGCTCAGTATGGTGGCTGTATATGTATAGTACCAAGAGGAAGAGAAAAGAGAACCCTAACTGAGGGAAATTTGGTGATGTGAGTTGAACTATCTCTGAGGCCACAATAAAGCATGGAGTTTCAGGGTTTCTATTCCCAAAGCAAACGAGTGGAGATTCAGGTGGAGCCAGGCACCATGCCTCAGGGTGTGGACTGTACCACTGAATTACAGAACAGTAGGGGTTGGAATGGAGCTATGGGGATCATCTGGTCCAACTCCTTGTTAAAGCAAAGTCACTCACAGCAGGTTGCCCAGGATCACCTACAGGTGCCTTTGGAATCTCTCTGGAGAAGGAAACTCCACAACCTCTCTGGCCAGCCTGGGCCAGGGCTCTGCCACTCTCACAGGAAACAAGTTTCTCCTCCTGTTCAGGTGGAACCTCCTGGGTTCCAGCTTGTGCCCAGTGCCCCTTGGCCTGTCCCTGGTCACCACTGAGCAGAGTCTGGCCCCATCCTCTTGCCCCCAGCCTTTAGCTCTTGCTCAGCATTGATCAGATCCCCTCTGGGTCTGCTCTTCTGCAGAAGAGCTCCAGCCCCAGGGCTCTCAGCCTTTCCTCCTCCCAGAGATGCTCCAGTCCCCTCAGCATCTTCCTAGCTTTTGCTGGACTCTCTCAAGTAGTTCCTTGCCTCTCTTTAGCTGGGGAGCCCACAAGGCTTTGCTTTAGGTGAGTTCTGTACTTACAGGTTATCATGCTTCCTGGCCTCATCTGCATCAAAGAATATAAAAAATATACTCATTAAACAATATTAATTGCTAGTTAAGTTATCAACATCAGCTGTTTAAACCAAATCTTGCAGAATTTGATAACATTGCTCTTTATGAGAGAAATGTTATTAATTTTGATTTTTGTTTTCTTTACATAAAAAGATTTATTCAGAAATGTTTCTACTTGCTTTGTGCTCAGATGAAAGATGGTATAGATTGTGAAAGAAGTGTACAGCTGCATTTTTAAACATGTCTAAAGAAAGCAGCCATTTCTTGCTATGTTTTCTTGTGTTTTATGAAATATCCTTTTTTCTACATTCAGAAAATTCGAATGATGTCTGTATTCTACCTTAAATGGAAGGTAGAACTCAGTTTAATGGAAACAGGCTTCTGTTTTTAACAGTTACCTACAGTATGGCACTTCCTTCCCTTTTTATCTCTTGGGAAAAAAACACAATGTTTAATTTTGATGCAAATTTTGGGGTGAGTCTATTACAAACAAAGCCATAAATAAACATGCCAAACTGTCAGTATATCATTGTTTTCCTAATCACAAAACTGCATTTCAGTTGCTTCTGATTGCTGTTGTTATAAATTGTACAGAATTTGGAAACATCAATTAATTTTGAACAGTTAGAAATTTTAAAATGCTTCTTTTTAAACTTCGGATTTTTGTAAGCTGTCATCTTCTGTTTGAACTTCAAAATTTATTCTTCCAAAAAGAAATCTGAAGAATAATAGAAACATTAGGGCTTTCCAAGAATTTGTCAGTTATTTTTAGATACGTTGTAAATTAAAATTCACCCATGACTGACTGGAATTAGCCAATGCTCCGAGTAGCTGTAGCTAAATTAAGCACCTAGTGTCTTTTTTTCTGGTGTGTTTTATGAAAAGGTCAGACAAGTCTGGTTGCATTGCATATCTGGTGTCTTGAGATTTCTCTAGTACTTTGCTGCTAGTACTTGACTATCATTTCTGTGGTTTGCTTGTACTTCACCTTACCTTTTTCATACCTTCATACTTTTCTAAGCTGCAGAGAACGTCTCTGCAACTCAAAAACATTCATCTTTAAACTGCTTAAAAAATGTAATAACAACAACATGTAGATGTGGTGCCTGAGGACATGGTTTAGTGGTGAGCATGGTAGTGTTCGGTGGACAGTTGGACTCGATGATCTCAGAGGTCATTTCCAACCATAATCATTCTATGTTTTATACTTCTAATAAAAGGTTTTGAAAATGCCTCTAGCTGTTGCATTTCAGCTGCAGGAGAACAGGTTTATGGAGACATGGGTACAGACAACCTGCAGAGATGTTGGGGTAGATAAGGAATCTCATCAGCCTTTTGTTGTCTTTGTACTTAAGAAAGTCTCTCTTGTTATCTTTGACACCCCTGACAAGATTCAGTTCCATTTGGGTTTTGGCTTTCCTAACTTTATCCCTAGGCACTTGGACAATGTCTCTGTAATTCTCCCAGCTTACCCATCCTTGCTTCCACCCTCTGTATGCTCTGTCTTTGTGTCTGAGTTTGGCCACGAGCTTCTTGTTCATCCTGCAGGCATTTTTGCTCATTCCCACTTGGTGAGATGAACTTCAGCAGAGCTTGAACTAGGTGATAATCGAATGCTTTCTTGGGCCTCTGTTCCCTCCAGGACCTTATCTCACAGTACTCTTTCAAGCAGAATTTTGAAGATGCTACAGTCTACTCTCCTGAAGTACAGACCTTGGTTTTTACACTCCTCTCTTTCCCAAGGATTCTGAACTCCACCATCATTTGGACACTGAAACCAGAAGGAAAGCTGTCTCTGACCTTCATATGGCCAACAAAGCCCTTGTTTGTGAGCATGAGGTCCTTCTTGTCTCCTCTTTCACTTGCTGGAGGAGGTAGGTTTTGATGCACCTTGACGTTCTTTCAGGGAATCTCCTGGATGTCCTGCTGTGTGGTCCTTCCAGCAGCTATTAGGGTGATCAAAGTCTCCCATGAGGACCAGAGCCTGTAAACATGAGCTTCTCCTATCTGTCTATCTATTAAAGTTCATCTCACCTCATCCACTTGTCCTTCCTGGGCAGGCAGCCTGTAGGAGACACTCACTATAATGTCCACCCCTTTTACCTGTCTTCTCTTTAATGCTAATCCATAAGCTCTCATCTGGTTCCTCATCTATCCCCAGTGCATCTCCATGCACCCTAGCTGCCCTCTCACAAAAAGGGCAACTCCCTGTCCTCCTTTTCCCATCCTGGCCTTCCTGAAGAGCCTGTATCCCTACACTGCAACACTCCAACCACAGGAGCCATCCTATCACATCCCCACATCTCCCAACAGGATCGTAGCCCTGCCATTGCACAGACTGAGACAATAGGTGCTGTAGTGCATCTGTTGGGCCTCCAGTCAGATATATTAAATCAATCATATAGATTCCATATATTTCAGCATCAATCATCTCAGTAGTCACTGAAACATATAAGACACCTTTCCATCTTCTTCAGGCTGTCTCCTTTTTTTTTTCCTCCTCTATTAAGATTCATTGCTGTAGCTGTGACATTTTATGGGTCTTCATCTACTTATCAACACTTACTTGGCCTATCCCAGAGGTACATTTAGCTCCTATTTATAACAAAAGGTGTGTATATATTCCCACTCCTTTTTAACTGTTAATGATGTGCTACATTTCTCTTGTAAAATTATATTTGATGAGGATTCAGCTTACCACACTTGAAGTGGGGGAAAATCTGTTAAAATACCCTTATATTTTTATACTTGCTATTCATCTTGGATATTATGACTTCACAATAAATATATGAAAAAAAAAAACCCACCATTAATCTCTCCTGGGGAAGAAGACGACATTGGCTTTCCAAGGCAACTAAGTAGTGACAGATTTGGGTTGTTTGGCTCATCTTTTGTTTACCATGCAGTTTAAGATATTGAACTATGTGATTATTTCCTAAAATATAATCTCCTACAATTACCTTTCATTGTCAGTGCAGGAGGAAACATGGTCATTCCACCTAAGGAGTTACTAAGAGAATTACCTGTATTTTAAAGAAAGTTAAATTCATCTCTTCCTGAAAAGGTCGTTTTTTTTTTTTCCAGTTGCCTTTTATCTTTCTGCAGTTTTCCATTAGAAAGTAAAATAACATTTTCTACCTCTGTTAGATACCACAATCCAGGAAAGCATTGCTACACCCTAGATTTCATTAGGATTAAATTTTCTTTCTCTTCTCTTCTGGTTTTACTGAAAACTGTTAAGTCACCTACGAGTAAAAACATAAGCACAAGTTGGGTGTCACTTGGGATAATTAGATCACTGCCTCTTTTGTTTCCTATCTTAAAAAAATTCTGAATTAACAATTTAAACAAGGTTTACTGAGGTTAATCTACTGCACATTTTGAGAGACAAAAAGCTGAGATAATTACTAATGACTTCTAACAATGCAGAAATCAAAATGGCGCAGCAAGTTTTCCTTCCTTTTAGTATTTTAGTATACAGTCTAGCTAGCCAGAGTTTTGGGGGTTTGAACAGATGAATAAAAGGGGTTTACTTTTTTTTTTTCCCTTTCTTCTGGCACAAGCCAGAACATCATAGTTGTATGTATTAGATGGTATAACTAAAGGCACCAAGCCCAAGAGACTTTTACAAATCATTTGGCTCAACGAAGTGTTCTAAAAAGAATATTTCAGGATGTAGATTTCCATACAGCACATGCCCATCAGCTTCAGTTGATTCTGGTTGCATGGGAAACTGACATCTTAGATGTGTATGTATGATATATGTCTGTGTACAGTACAGAGTATATGTATATATACAATGTGTATACAGAGAATTTGCAGCAGGACTGGAAGGCCATATCAACTCTCTTGCCCACTTTCCCAAAAAAAGGTCCATTTTCTTAGTGAATGCTAGTAAAATGTGGCCTCTCTATCCCCAGAGTGTAGTGATTTTAATATAAAAGCCAGTGATCCATTGGGAGCCAGAGCAAGAGTCTTCCTAAAATTTTGTGTGCCAGGACTTTGGCATGGCTGGTTTCCAATACAATGAGTACCAGACTTCTTTTACTTCTCTTGGCAAATGATTCAGCAGTTAAAATCTCTCTGTTAGGAAACTTTCTCTGATAACTTCATTTTCTTAGGTTTTTAAATAAGCCCATTGGTCCTATTATGTCTTAGTACATAAAAGTCTTAACAACTGTCAGTCAAAAGATGAGAAACTGGGACAATGTGACACGAGTGAATTTGCTGAAGAAAATGAAAGAGGTGCAAAACCATGAAGGCTATTGTTTGAGATCTTTCAAGCCTTTTGTTTTTTAAGTTTCCCAAAAGTGTATGAATCTAGGCATGAGCTTATTTGCTCTTCTGAATCTAGGTAAGCTTTGAACTGTGAGCTTGAAGAAAGGGAGATTTAGACTAGATACAACGAAGACATTTTTGATAGTGAGGGTAGTAAGACACTGGCCCAGGTTGCCCAGAGAGGTGGTAGATGTCCCATCCCTGGAATCATTCCAGGTCAGGTTGTCTAGGGCTCTGAGCAGCCTGATCTAGTTGGAGATGTCCCTGCTGACTGCAGGAGGGTTGAACTAGATGACCTTGAAAGGTCCCTTCCAACCCAAAAATGTCTGTGAGTCTATGATTCTTAACAGATAAGTCAAACCAATTCTCTAATCATATTTTAGATTCAGTCTTGGACTTTAAGACTGTAATGGTTTATAGACATATTTATTAGAAAGGGAAATACATAGTTAATGTGAAATTTACAGCAGGCAGTTATTCCTTGTATACTTTGCTTTCAAAAACCAAGCCATGTCTATTAATCTTGCAGTGTTAATATAGTGTATAGTCTATCCTGGAAAAGTGTGGTACTTACTGGTACTTTACATGCAATAAATCATGTACTTATTTGCTGCTGAGAGTCTGTATTACCAAAATTCCACCACACACCTAAAGAAAGGATGAGGGTGACTTCCCTATTTCAATAGAGTTCAACCCATCTTTGGATGTTAAATCAGTCTTGTCAGGAACAGCTTTTATTAATTATACTCTTAACCTGAAAAATATAAAATACCTTAAGGAACAGTGTCTGTCACTGGAAAGGAAGTAGACTAATAAAAATTTTTATTATATTATTATATATATACATATATAAAAGTTTAACATGCACATATATACATGCCTTGAGCTTCCTTTTCAAGTTCCCTCCAGTTCATGTTTTTCCCATTGTAAAAGCACACAAGTTAAAGATTCTCTACCTTTAAAGCACTAAGGAGACAGAATTTCCACGTGTCTTAAGAGCAAAATTCTTAGATTGACTACCAAGTGATGTCAACTCATCATTTATTTATCAACTTCTCTCTTTAAAAATATTCCCATGCTCATAAAAACTATTATTGCATTAATGCTTCTGTAGCTGTGATGCTAACTACTGTAATGTTTATCTCAAGTACTAGTAACACAGAGAGATTATCATGGATAGAAGCCCCACTAAATTCAATTTCAGCAGCATATCACTGAAGATCTTGCTAGCAGACAGTTGCTGTCTGATTAAATGTCTCCGGTACAGAATGCATGTTCTGTTGCTTCTTGCATGAAATCCATGCAACTACACATTGGCTTGGTGCTGATTCATTAGCCAGGGTGTGAATGAGCAAACAGGCAGAGGAAGCTTACTCAGCCTTTATGAATTTGTTTAAAACCATTTATCCACTCTCTATTAATAATGCTTGTTCTTAAAGTATGCTGCATAAAGGAGCGATGACAGGCAAAATGCAAACTGAAGATGGCAGAAGGCAGTAATCAGAGGTTATCTGGGCCACAGAATTTTTTAAATGTGTCATAGTGTATTTTATAACATTTGGGGTGGAGTCCAAAAAAAAGACCTGCTGTGAATTTATGTAGATCAGAGGGTGCAATAAGAAGAATGTAGCCAGCAGCACACCAAGGGAGGTTCTCCTTTCCCTCTACTCTGCTCTAGTGAGGACGTATCTGGAGTTTTGGGTCTACTTCTGGGCTCCCCAGTTGGAGACACAAGGGACTACTTGAGAGAGTCCAGCAGAGGCTACAAAGATGCTGAGGAAACTGGAGCATATCTGGGAGGAGGAAAGGCTGGGGGCCATGAGGCTGCTTAGCATGGAGAAGAGCAGCCCCAGAGGGGATCTGATCAAGGCTTATCAAGGTCCAGAGGGTGGGGGCAAGAGGATGGGGCCAGACTTTGCTCAGTGGTGACCAGGAACAGGCCAAGAGGTGATGGGCACAAACTGGAACCCAGGAGGTTCCACCTGAACAGGAGGAGAAACTTGTTTCCTGTAAGGGTGGCAGAGCCCTGGCCCAGGCTGGCCAGAGAGGTTGTGGAGTTTCCTTCTCCAGAGAGATTCCAAAGGCACCTGTAGGTGATCCTGGATAATCTCCTATGGGTCACCCTTCTTTATCAGGGGGTTTGGACTAGATGATCTCCAGAGGTCCCTTCCAACCCTCACCATGCTGGGATTCTGGGGTTCTTTGTTTCTGTAGGTATGTTGATATGTTCAGCACATTTCAGGAGCAGATGACAAGAGGAGCATGTGTGTAGCTGTGCAGATATGCACATGTTTCTCTGGAGAATGTTGCCAATCCCCTCTGTTGCACTGTGACCCCTCTCTATCTCAGACCACTTCCTGTAACTTCTCATTCTACTCACAAATAGACACTGCTGATTCATTCCCAAAATGTATTCTTTTCTGAAAGGGCAGGGAAGGAAGGCACTGAAGCAGAGACTCTTTCCTTCTGTAGTCATCCTTAGTGGATGTGCATTTTCATATGTAGATATATGGAATATGTCGAATTTTGCTGTTAGATTCTTCCACTGCTGGTTTGTTACTGTTTCTGTGCACCCTGCTGACAGCAACTTTGTTTTATTCAGAGGCATGGTCCACAAAGATAGGACAGGGAAACAGTGGAACAGATTGCACAAAAAGGCTGTGCCATCTCTGTCCTTGGAGGTTTTTGAGTCCTGACTGGACAAAGCCCTGAGCAACCTGGTCTTAACTGCACTAGAGACCTTGTAGAGGAGTTAGAGTGTTTGATGTAACTAATAACACTCCTTATGTCCCATCTTCCAGGGGGTGGGTTGACTGTGACCACCATAATTGGTGTCAGAGATTCATTAGAAAAACAAAATTTAAATTTTAGCACAGTGGATTTCAAAGTTATACTGGGAAAGAAACTGAAGAAGAGATCAGAAGATTCTGCTTCTCCTATTGCTAAGGAAGATGTCACTTCTTACTGTTGTCTTGAACATCCTTATGCCTTGTGGTGTAGCAGATGAAGCATTGCCTACACCTGAGGGAGGCTCTGCCTGGAGCTGTTTTTGAAGGGGCAAGACTGCACACATGCTGGAGTCCTTCCCAGACCTCTTAAAAAAGGTCTTTTCATATTGAAGGGAGATTGACCCTTGAGCAATTTCAAACAATATAAAGCTTAACTAGAGATGAGCAAGGAACTACAAGGGTCTTTTCCTCTCAAAAAAGAAACAGCTCTCTTTAATGCAGACATTCAGGTTCTTTTTCCTTGTGAAAGTTCCTTAGTTCCACTGTGTTGAGCTGGGGAAAAGGTTAAGAAACCAGAAGACCTTCCTAATGTATGGGGTGATTCCTCTGAAATCTGTGTTGTCCAAAATCAGGACTTGTTGTTTGACACTCTGTGAGCTCTAATACTCAGCTGATCTTCTGATCAATGTGTCAGACTCGGAGGCAAACAGAATTTTAAGTGGGTCAAAAATCTCCTTTGGTACCCTACATGGGCAAAAGGCATCTGCAGAATGGGGATAATTCCTACCTCTACAATTTCATTTATGTTTAGATCATAAAGATGTTAAGAAAAACATCTGGGTTGCAACCCAAACAAATAGGGTAAAATAATGACTTATTTTAATGTAATGAAATAACAATTTATAGGCCTTCTATTTATCAGTAAATGGATTCAGATTCTTCTGTGATGGAATCCAAGTCTTAAATTCCATTGCACGAGTTAATCTACTTTTTAGAGTAGTTCACACATAAAGCAGAAAAACTCCATTATTGTTTCAAATTACTAATGCCCAACTATTTTTGCACAGCATGAAAACAGCTTTTGAGTAGTTTCTGATCATTTTCTTCTCATTTTTAGAGTGAAAAAGACAAAGTTTTAATTAAATAAGAAATTTGGCAGGCAATTCCTTAGTCATAAATCTGGCCTGCTGCTTTCTGCTATTTATATAAAAAATGGGTTTGAACAATTATGAAATTCATTCCTAATAAATGACCAATACTTATGTAGGTTTAATAGACTCAAGCCTCTGGAGCAGAGAAAGCAGTCAAAGGCTTCTGAAGTAATTGTATTCTTCACCACACTACAAGAAGTTCCTGTATGATAATAGACGACCATACTAACCCTGTGATTTTTATGGTTATCCCAACTGACTTCTTTCAATAGCTCAGTATAAATCAGGTTCATTCTGCCACAGATAAAAATATGGTGATGTGGGGAAATAAATATCTTATCTCAGATGTTTTATGTTCATATGAAAATTCTTTATGAAATACAGAGATGAAGCCAATAAGGTTTAATAGTTAACCAGCAGGATTCTGAATGAGGAAAACTATCTTTCCAAGAAGATTTTAAGGTGCTTTATGCATATAAGGACATACCCATACTGCAGCCTACCCCCTGGGTTTTGCAGGCATTATCTCAGAGCATGGATCTCAGTGTGAACTAATTTGCTGGGTTTTTTTCTATTTTACTGCATAACCATTGCCTATGGAAGTTTAATAGACCCATGAAGAAGAACATGAATATTAGTCTTCTGAACTCCCTGCTTGATGCGTAAGCTGCTTCTGTTACCTGAAATAGCTCCAATAAATCCAGCTCAGCATTTCTATACAACGCAGCATTCGATGCTGTAGTTCTGTCCTAAGTATTCTGAGCTTTACAGAGTAGGGTTCCTGTTCAGTTATAGTGGCAGAGTCTCTCTTCTCAAATTAGCTAAAAATTCTATTGTAGTCACAATTAATTTTGTAAACAAGGAATTGAGGTATCTCCATTTCTGACTGATACCTATTTAATTCTTCTTCACTATATCAGTGTTTACAACAAGAGCAAATTTCCTCCATCTTCTACCCTTTGTAAGATCATGGAAGCAGTTGTTGCAGAGACTTTATATTTAAAAAAGATCTGGTGCAAGAAAAGCAATTCTACTACACAGCATGTTAATGCTTTGAGAAAAGGGGTTATGAATTACCTAATGATGCCCTGAGAGCTCAACAAGTACTAATCTCACTATTATTAGTTAGAATCAGGATTTCTCTTCTCTTGCTTAATTTATTGCCTACATCCTCTATCAGTAAATACAGTAGTTCTAGACCTTTTAGGAGGCAGGAACTCAGTGGATCCTTGCCCATGCAGTCGGCACAGCAGAGCCATGAGCACTTTCCAGAACTCCAGGAGGTAGATTTTTCCAGCATAGGAGATGCGTGGGGATTACTCGGGGTGGTAGGTTTGACTGTCCCTCTGTGTATGGCTGTTTTCAGGGTGACAAAGCCTTTCTAGAAAATTGAGGAACAAAAGTTTTTCTTTTGTGTTAAAAAAAACATAAATAGAAATAGGGTGATAGATGAAGGGATATTGTTGTGTGTAAACCACACTGAAGTTTTCATTCAGAAGCTGAGCTGTTGTGCATGTAGTAAACACAAATAACGTTGTCAGTCCTGGCTCTCCTGACTACATGTGGGTGTTTACATTTTAAAATCTTGCAGGGAAAAACATGCTGTCATAACCTAGGGAGATGTTTTAAATGTATGGAATTTTTTTCTGAGTGTTGGAAATATCTTTCTGCTGTTTGACTTTTTTTTTCCCCCAAGGACAAAAATACATGCTTTAGGAAACATTGAGCAGGTATAGGGTAGAGATCCCATAATATTCTGAACATCTCCAAGGTAAGGGCACATAGGACACGTCTCCTTCAGCCCAGTGCCTGGGTACCTTGTCTACATGCTGTTCACGTGGCCTTTTTCACCCTCCCATCAGCTGTAGCTGGCACAGCTGGACCCAAGCAGCATGCACTATGCGCACAGCCTGAGGTTTCCTCTGGTGTCTTCATAACCTTGAAGTGACCTTGGCGCCTGTGGGGTTTCTGTGGCAGTTAATGGTTCTGCCTTGCCTTGGTACCGTACTGTCCATCATCTCAGTGCTTCCTTTGTTGTGTGGTTTTGACTCCAGTATGCAAGCAAACTTTGAGACCTTTTGTCAAAAGTACAGTCCCTTGCAGCATGATTTTGTTTACTTAAATCTAACAAACATGCTGACTTTTGATGGATTATGTATTTAGATTTTTTTATTGTTGTTTTGTGTTATGTTCTGTCAAGTAGGGTAACTGGATCAGGTGGAAGAGCAACTGAGCACAAAAAGTCACAGCAGAGAGGGTATAAAATTGCCATCAAGTATCATCCAGTCCCTAGGGGAATGAGAAGGAGATCCCTTGTTTTCTGTTAGTTGATTTTTCATGTGAATGGCCACAACACATAATTTCTCCTGCCAACTATGTCGTAATTTCAGTCAATATTAAAAGCCTCATATTCTTGCAGGGAAAAGCCACTCAATTCATGTAGGTTACACTAAATCAGGATGAAAGTGGTTTATTGATTTAGTAACAATGTACCATTAACCAGAAAACAGGAACTGTGCAACCAACACCACTATCAGCAATTCCACAGATAACCAACAATTCTAGACACTTACAAAATGTTAATTAACATCTGCAAAGTTCCCAATACCCTTCTATAGCTAATGCCTGAAAGATCCAATTTCCACCTCACGCTCGTATGGATTCCACTTCCCCTTCAACGTGATCAGTTTTGGAGCAAGAGTCCCCTCAATCCAGACACTCTTATCTTACTGGTTGTTGTCATACAGCTCTGTTGCCAAGGATAAGTCATGGAACCAGCTACCACACAGGTCTTCCTGCTTTAATTATAGAATCATAGAATGATCACAGTTGGAAAGGGCTTTCAAGTTCATGAAGTCTAGCCAATAGCCCTACACTACTGTTATCCCTAAACCATCCCCCGAAGTGCCACATCTACCTGTTTTTTGAAAACCTCCAGGGATGGTCACCCCATCACTTCCCTTGGCACCCTATTCCAATAACACACCACTCTTTCAGTGAAGAAATTTTTCCTAATATCTAATCTAAACCTGCCCTGGCACAGCTTGAATCCATTCTCTCTAGTCTTATTGCAAGTCACAAGGGAGATGCATTGGCTGGGAACAACGCTACGACTTCCTGGAATGGGTTACTTCACCTCCATCCTGTTCTTTTGCAGGGTCTTTAATAACAAGGTATGAGGTATTCTTTAAGTTTATTGTTGCTGTTCTCCAAATTCTGTCTTTACCTCTCAGTCTGTCCTTTTTGAGATTTCTAATCAATTTACCCACACAATTTTCAGAGCAACAGCAGCAGAACAGTCATAGTGTTGGTCTTTAAAGAGATACCTTACAAAAACACCCAAAATCTTTTTTTATTTATTATTGTAAGGACCCCTCTGGTCGCCACACAGGACATGTTTCATTAATGACCTGGGTGAGGGAACAGAGTGCACTGTCAGCAAGTTTGCTGGTGACACTAAACTAGGTGGAGTGGCTGACACACTGGAGAGTTGTGCTGCCATTCAGTGAGACTTAAACAGGCTGGAGAGTTGGGCAGGGAGAAACGGAATGAAATTCAACAAGGCCAAATGTCAAGTTTTGTACCTGGGAAAGACCAAGCCCATGGATCAGTATAGGTTGGGGACTGACCTGTTGGAGAGCAGTGAAGGGGAAAGGGATCAGGGGGTCCTGGTAAATGGAAGAATGACCATGAGCCAGCAGTGTGCTCTTGTGGCCAGGAGGGCCAATGGGATTCTGGGGTGTATTAGAAGGGGGGTGGTTAGTAGGTGAAGAGAGGTTCTTCTCCCCCTTTACTTTACCCTGATGAGGCCACATCTGTAATATTGTGTTCAGTTCTGGGCCCCTCAGTTTAAGAAGGGTAGGGAACTGCTTGAAAGAGTCCAGTACAGAGCCACCAAGATGATGAAGGGAGTGGAACATCTTCCTTCTGAGGAAAGGCTGAAGAAGCTGTGTCTCTTTAGCTTGGAGAAGAGGAGACTAAGGGGTGACCTCATTTATGCTTTTAAATATGTGAAGTGTGAGTGTCAGGAGGATGGGGTCAGGCTCTTCTTAGTGGACCCCAGTGACAGGACAAGGAGCAATGGCTGTAAGCTGAAGCATAGGAGATTCCGTGTGAATACAAGAAAATTTTTTTTCCCAGTTGAGGTGCCAGAGCAGTGGCACAGACTGCCCAGAGAGGTTGTGGAGTCTCCTTCTCTGGAGATATTCAAAACCTGTCTGGATGCTCTTCTGTGTGACCTGGTCTAGGGAATCCTGCTGTGGCAGGGGGGTTGGACTAGATGATCTTTCGAGATCCCTTCCAACTCCTAACATTCTGTGATTCTGTGAAGAGAAAGAGACAGTAAAAGTCTCTAGGTGCTGACTTTTCACACAGAGCTGTGGGGAAATAGTGTTCCTGTAAACATATCGACAGATCAGCAGAAGCAGTTCAGTGAGGTATTGAGCATTAAAGACAAATTCTATTGATATATAATTAGTACTAGACCTGCACATGCAGCCTGTTAGGTTGTTGGACAGATCTCCAATGTAAAAACAAAGCTTATGTTGCAATGCAATGTTCAAAGCATTTGGAGATTAGCAGCATGTTGTGCTGAAAATTTGGTGAGTATTGTCTGTGCAGCTCAAAGCTGAGATGATTTTCAAAGGATGAGGTCTCTTCTGGAATACTTGCAGATGTTTTTGTCACTTCTGATACGAAGAAAAATAAGTTCAAGAGATCTAACTATTTCTCACACATTAGCTGCCTCACTACCATAACTCTCAGGTGTATGTGAAAGGAAAACCTTTCTACAACCCACAGTTGGAAAGGATGCAACCACCGCTGGTGCAGGAGTATCTTCAGAGGATTGGGAAGGGTTCAGGCAGAGCAGGACAAAGAGGTCTAATTCTGGAGTGTGGAAGGATGGTGAAAGGTTCTTGGTAAGATCTGCTTGGATTGGATCATAAATTCACAGTCCTGGAGAAACTGGGACTTGCATCATAAGGCGAAGCTTGAGTTTGCATATTATGGGAAGCTGTAAAGGCATGTGTTGCTTCTGCTATGTGATCTTACACAAGACAGCCTTGATCAGGATGTGGTCTCCTCAAGATGACTTTTTTTGGGGGGAGGTAAAAATAAAAAAACCAAGTGGCCAGGATGTAAACATGTGAAGAACTGTTTAAGAAAAAGTTAACCAATTAGTTGCTGTAGGACGTTTCTCACAATAGAACTTCAGCTCTTAAGGTGACTGAATAGTCCAGAGAATGCTGTTGGGATTCCTCTTTTTCACATCAAAAGCATTAGGATGTAGAGGCCTCTCAATTAGTCCAAGGTGGACAATTTCCTTACAAAGCCCATTTGATACAATTTTATGCCTCACAAGTAGACATGTTGATATCCATGCAAATGGTGACAGTGTAAAGATCTGAATCTACAAAGCTGTATCAGATAAATTCTAAATGCTTTCTCATACAAGTACTCCTCCAAAACCAAACTAAATGCTCTAATACCCCAAGAAGTTTCTATATATTTTCTGCCATGACAGTAAAAATAAAGAAAGAGTGGGTTTCAAAGTAACGAAGGAATTAGGTTGCTCAAAATATCTAGTGTCTAGTACTGTTTCAATCTATAGTACATTATCACTTTCCAAAAAGAAGAAAAAGGAGTTTCAGTCTTTTAATAAGTTTCCAGGTTTTGTATTTCTTTAGAACATATTACCTCTACACTGTTTTGGGCTTTCATAATTTATTCCTCCACAGATTTTAGTAAGGGAGCCATTTAAAATATTGTAATAATAACAAAAATACATTGTTACTAGCTTGCCAAGTCTAGAATGAAATGTTCTAAAATTCTAGATTATTGGAAAATGTTTATTGCAGTTCTGACAATGAGCAGGTTCATGATTCGCAGACACAGCAAAAGAAAACTACTGAACATCTTTCATTGCTATAAGCTTAGTTTCACTTGCATAACTAGAATCAGCTGCTAAAAGTTCTTAAACTGCCTCTGCAGATGTTTGAGCCAAATCTATACAATAAAAGGTTGATCAGTCTCATGCTGAATGTAAAATTTTACATTATGTAATCAGTGTAAACTAAGGAATGGATATTCTGATTTACTTTTTTTTTCTTTCACAAGGAATCAACTTTAAGATAAAATTCAAATTCCTAAGTTTGATACAGGTATTTGCAAGTAAAATAATATGCTTAGAATCTACTCTTGCTCTTTCTATGGCATAGAGACTGTGGTTTCTTGCTTGACCCTGGGCTAGATATTTATTTATTTTGATCTAGATTGGTTTATAAATTCTCTTTTGACTTTCCTTCATTGAGTGAATTTCAATGCTGAAATTCAGCTAGTCCTGTGAAGTAAAAATGCTGTTAATATAAACCCTTTCCTCATCTTTCAGTTTTACCTGAAAGGAAGGAGGAGAAGCCATCTCAATTTCATGGTGTCAACTTGCTGCTCCTTCTTTTTTGGCAGCTGCACACCCAAAGAATATCCTGAACTCAGGTAGGATGATGTATTTGATCTCAATGGAGGGGTAGCTCTCACACAGAGGTCAGTGGCTTCATATTTCTTGTTAAGACTCAGAGAGTTGATTTCCCTCTTGCACTAAGCACCAATAACACACAACACACTTAACCAAGCCTGGCATTGTGACTTGCCAGCAAGAGAAGAACACAGCAAAGCACGAAGCGTGCTGTGCCTTCCTGCTGTCAGCCCACCAGGCAAAAAGCTTGACAGCCAGTTCTGTTTCAACGAGGTTCTCACTTTTACATCAACAGCATCCCATCTGGTTTCCTGGTTTTACAGGTCAATATTAAAAAACAATATGAGAAGAATGGTGATTATGTATGGTTTTCTAGGGAACTTGTAGATGTTTCCAGGCAAAGGAGAGCACTTGAGGTTTAAGAAACAGTTTAATGAAACACCTAACTGTTTTTTTCTCTGCCAGTATCTTATTTCAAACAAGGAAGCATTTCTGTGAATGAAAGCAGTGAAATTGCTTGCTTGCTTAAGTAGCTCATTGAACCAGGCTGTCATAAATAAGCAGAGTGAGGTTGTTCTGCTTTTGTTCCATGCAGAAGGTTGTCACCACTCATCTGCATTTTTATACCCATCATTATGATCTGCATTTGTGACTGCATCTCCTCTTCCTAAAGCTTCATCAGTAATTCTTGTCATAAACAATTCTGGGCAGACATTAATCATTTTTTCACACTTGTTAAAGTCTTTATGTATATCACTTTTCCATTTTGAAAGGTACTTTCTACTCCATGTGTGTGTCTTTTTGTGACCAATCAAAAAGATAAAAATAGATCATAGAAAAACCCATAAACACTTTTTTTTGGTGGCATAGTTCTTACAGCAAAGATTTTAACAGAAAGATCAGATTTTAAATTGTTCTTAACTAACTTCAGGAGATAATTTATCCACTTGGAATAAATTGGCCAGCTGGGCACATATATGATGTGACATGGCAAAAATTGTACAGAAAGATACATTTTTGATCAAATTAGTAGTTAACATTGATTAGTCTATTACAATGATGACCCAAAGAAGTGTGCCACTGCCAGGAGCCTTCATTAAAGGAATCTGTAGCTTAAATAATCATGATAATAAAACAGTCTTTTGACAGTATATCCAGAAAAAAAATTCTAAGTAAAAATACCTTTTGATCATTTGCATTAATTAAAGGATATTAGCAATGCTTTAGCATTGTGTGCCCTGGTTTCCATATGCACATTGAGTAGTGTTGATAAAAATAGAATTCAGTGTTGTAGTTGTTTTTATTTTCCACGATTTAATGTTAAGTTCAGGGTCCTCTCTCAGTATTTCTGTGGCACAGTGCCATCTTGGGGATGCTGCGAGCATCTGAAAGGATACAAGCCAAACTCAAGACTCTGGAGTCAGAGAATCAAAAGAGTTTTGCTTCACTTTGTTGGTGGTGCAGGACTCTAAAAGTAAACGTGACTGCTATGCAGTTGTGTGAGCCACCTTACCATGTTTCTGTGATGGTAACTACATCATAGTTTTCTTCTTGCAGGAAAGCTGGTTGAAAAGAAGCAGGTCTCAGTGAAAATGCATTACAAAACTGATTGTGATTTAGCTGCTGTGGCTGAGCAACTCAGGGGAAGAGTTGCAAGGAGACTCATATGTTAAAATGAGAAAGGCTAAGGAGCCACAGCTCTGAGTTTAGAATCGAGGAGAAGGTACTTTCCTTCCTGCATGGACTGTATCCCAGTCACACAACAAGGAAGCTGAGTCTATTGAAAAGCTTTGTATTGATTCATTATCAACAAAACACTAAAGGTGGGGATGTTCACCAGTATCCAGGCATGATTTGTTTCTCAGAAATTAAACAATGATCAAGTTAAATATTAAAACTAATACAGAAATTTTAACTTTTTTTTCTACATTATAATTCTAAGATTTGTGGTCATGCATAAACCAGAAACTATGTTCAGGGGAACTTTTCTCCTGGTCTGATTGCAACAGGACACGAGGGAATGGCTACAAGGTGAAGGAGGGGCAATTTAGGCTGGAGATTAGAAGGGGGTTCTTTACCAAAAGTGTGGTGAGGCACTGAACAGGTTGCCCAGAGAGGTTGTGGAGATCCCATCCCTGGCAGTGTTTAAGGCCAGGTTGGATGTGGCCCTCGATGACCTGGTCTAGTGCATGTGGCATCCTTGCCCATGGCAGGGGGGTTGGAACTAGATGATCTTTAAGGTCCCTTCCAACCTGAGCCAGTCTATGATTCTATGAAAGACAGGAGGGGTATGTGGAAGAGAGGAAAGAGTAGCACCCAAGGGCTGTGGCAAGAAAAAAGGAACATTGATGTCTGCCTGCAAAATAGCTCAAAATGCTGGTAGTAGCAACGCATAATTATCTAGTAGTCATCTGCTTAATTTAAAATTATGACATACCATTTGCCTTTTAAAATTGTGAAAGCTGTGGCATTTATAGATAAGGTTTTCAAAAACCTTTAAATGTCAGAAAATGAAGTTTTGCTGCACAACTTAAGTGCATCTGTGAAATTCCCATTTAAATTGTCATGTGTAAGTATCCAAAATGCAAAGATAACTTAGAAAATTCTGCTAGATATATATCTGAATAAGTTAGGGATCTGAACAACTTTCTCTTTGATGAGTGTTTTAGAATGATATGGTCTTAAGGAATAAAATTAAACTCTCTTTTTATATGGAAGCAATTCTGCTCTCTTTTCTCAGTGATAGAGCTATTTCAGCCATGATGTCTCTGTTTTCACAGTTTGGGAGATTATTCTGCAATATTAACAAATGTTTAATCATATTAAATTAGAGTTTGTTCTCCAAAACAAATGAGAAATTGTTATAATTAAACGAGGCATTTGCAACTGCTATTATTTAAAAATTACTTAGAAGTCTCTTATCAGGCATTATTAGAGAATTTGTACCAGGCATTCACCATGCTGTGGGGACAGCACATGGTGATTCATACTCTTAGACTCAGTTGTTCTGCTTGTAACACTTGAGTGTTGAAGCACAGTTTAAGTGCATATCAAAATATGATTAATGGCACAAGTTAGTATCACAAAGAGTACTTAAGTCATAAGGTGGAAAATGAGAAACTGCCAGACCAATTTCACAACTTATATGCTGAACAACACTTAATTATGCACGTATTCCTAATGCCTTTTGTTGAGGTAGTTACCAAAATTATACTAGCAGCAACAGCTTAAGGAACCCATATTAACCTCCATGAACATTAGTGTAATATATGGTGAATTTCTTAATGATAAAGGAAAAATTTACTTACTTTACTACTGCTGAGGAAGTATGATACTGATAAGGTGTAGAATGTCATAACAATGTTTATTTTGGCAATTTCATCTTCTCAGTCATTCATAGTGTGTTGAAAATCCCTGATGTCAAATGCTTTTATGATGTCACTGTATTTAAAAGACCTCACAGTTACCTTTAATGCATGATCCATTTAGTCCTCTTATTCTTCTGTCCCAGTGAAAACGGGAATGAGGAAAGGCACTTCTATCTGAATGTAGCTTATTTTTAGGAAATTATATGATGTCCAGTGTTGTGTTCTAGCTGAATATACACACAAATGCTATGGTCCTAGATGGCCTTAATCACCAAGGCCAAAGTGATCAGGCTGGAGATTCCTTGGTCAAGCAGAGGTGGAATCCAAGCAGCTATTTTCTTCCCTATCTTTCCTTCTCATCACTCATACATTATGCTGCTTAGCCATCTTCAAAAAACAGAAGAGGTGATGTCATCTTGTCCCAACATTGTTTCTCCTAAGGATCAGAAACTTGTTAGGAATCTTTCTTGTTTGTCCTGCATTGTCCATTCTGATTCCATTGGATCTCTTGCCTCTTGTATACCATCCCTTGTCCTTATCTTGCACACTTTACCACTTGCACATGTTTTTCCATAACTCCTTTGGGTGACTAAAACATTAGTTAGAGATGATATTGTTCTTTCTATATTCATGCTTATCTGTGTTACAGAATGCTTGTAGAGGATTATTCAACCAGTAGTTACAAGGTGACAAAATATTTATATACTGTCACTGGTTTTTTGTGTGCTTATATTTAGTTTCAAAGCAAGTAAATATTAATTTAACTTGCTTGGTGTGCTTCTACTTTCTTGGTCCAAGAGGCTGTCTCACCTGTATACGCTCACTGGAATTTATAAAGTCCATGGTTGCCTCTCAGTGTATTGAATATTTATGTAAGTAGACCTTTAGCACTAAGAGTACATCTTGCTATCATAATTCAAAGAAGATTTAGAATAAAATCAATTCCTGATGTTGAAGACTATTCTAGAAGAGTTTCTGTTATTTAGAAACAATGTGATGTGCCTTGAATCATGATTTGGTAGTTTCTGAGATTTGAAAATGTGAGATACTTGCGAAATCCAACATGCAATGAACATGTGAAAATAGCTTGCAAGAAAACTCTATGGATCAGAAATTCATGTTTCACTACTAATTTGTTCCTCTCAACCATTAGGAAAGTGTAGTCTTCCTACCTGATAAAGTGTGTTTTATAAATAGTCATATTATTACAGAATCACAGAATATCCCAAGCTGGAAGGGACCCACAAGGATCATCAAATCCAACTCCTATATAGGCAGGACAACTCCAAAGTCTCACTATGTGTCTAAGTGCATTGTCCAAGTGCTTCTTAAACTCCGTGAGAGTTGGTGCCATGTCAGCCTCCCTGGGTAGCCTGTTCCAGTGCTCCACCACCCTCTGGGTAAAGAAGCTCTTCCTAACATCCAACCTGAATTTCCCCTGCCACAGCTTCATGCCATTCCCCTGGGTCCTGTCACTGGTCACCAGAGAGAAGAGGTCAGCACCCACCCCTCTCTCTCTGGGGAGGAAGTTGTAAACTGCGGTGAGGTCTCCTCTCTGTCTCCTCTTCTTCAGACAGAACAGACCAAGTGATTTCAGCTTTCCTCATAAGTCTTCCCCTTTATACCCTTCACCATCTTTCACCATCTTTGTGGCCCTCCTGTTGGCAAAGTAAATCATACCGTACAGAGAAGAAAAGAAACTTCTGAAGAAAAACAACAACAAAAAGATTGTTTCTACATTTCCTCTCCACTTATATTACCGGCTGGTGTTGGCTAAGGCATTCCTGCTGACTGACTTCTTCCCAGCCATGTATTTTGAATTATCCAACAGCTCCTGCACCAGCACAGCCTTGCTGATTAGTATGAATATAGTAGACAGGGCAAGGGGACCTCACTTGAATAATTATTAGCTTCTCCTGTAGCCTGGGAATGATGGTAATCCTTGAATTAGCTCTTAGGGAAATTCAATGTCCAGTGCCAGGAACACACCAGATTGTGTATGAACTTTAGCTCTAATCAGGGAGTTGTATACTAACAAGAGGCACTTATATTTACTTTTTTTTTTTTTTACAGAATCAATGATAGCTTGTTATGTTTAAAGGACTGTTTTATAGGAGACTGTGAACAGCTAAGAAACACAGTGGATGAGATTCCATTTATAATTTTTCTACATAGATTTGATTATTCTAGAATTCCTTTAACTGTAGTACTAGGTCCATCACAGCAGTCATCAGTCTGTCCTGGTTGTTGTAAGGAAAGGTAAAGCAAGAAATCAGTCAATAAATAAATAAAATCCAAAATCTTAGGAGCAGAACTGGGTCCTCATTATTTTCCTGTTCTCCCTTAATTCATAAACATCAGTGGACATTATCTTTTCTTTAAGTCTTCAGATGTTTAACTTTCTCTCTTACCCTATTCTGAAATAAAATGAAAACAGTGGAAGGAAAACCCCCTCCTTTTCAGAGCTGTCTTTTAACCACATACTCCAAAACTAGTACAAATGAAGTTGCTTGCATCTAGTAGTACATTAGCTTTTCCACTATTTTATCAAAGGCAGCTTGCTGTTTTCACAGGGATAGTCTCTGCTGCCTTTGCTTTCTGTCATTTTGTTACAGTGCAGCCATGGATGTGGAACACAAGGATGGAGTGAGGGAAAATCTTTGACATCTTCTGCCCCACAGAATGGGGCAGGTGAGGCCAAGCTGAATTTAAAAACTGATTTTGCTGAATAAATTTAAGGACATAGCAGCTAAAATTCATGAAACAATACTAGTAAATAGTACTAAATACTTAACAGTGACAAATAACAACACCGCACAAACACATCTGACTCATTACTATAGTCTGCTTTTTACAGCCCACACCGTGGACACATGAGGGAAGACATGCTTCCACCCAGGCAACCCAACATTGGATCCTTGTCCTTTTCATTTACTGTTGTTGCTTACTTCCTAAAATTATTTAGGGTGCTAATCCACAGTCATATGTTTAATTTTCATCTGAATTTTGCATCACTGATCTCCAAGAAAAGCTTATTTACTTCCTTCCACCAATATCTTTTTCTTACAGCCATAAGGACTGCAGCTGTGAAGATTACTGTGCATATTTAGAACAATAGAAGCATAGAATCATTATGGTTGGATAATATTCAATCTGAACCTCCCCTGGTGCAACTTGAAGCCATTTGTGTCTTGCAAGGTCATGGCACCAAGAGAAGGTCATGCAAACCCCTCTGCAGGTATTTGAAGGGCAAATGTTAGGAAGATTAATCCTAATTACCTTTCTTTTATTTTCAAATGGCAGAGATAATTCTGCATGTGGTGCATTTCTGCATGTTAAATGTTGTTCAGTTGCTTTTATAAGTAACATAAACAAGGACACAGAAGATGCTGTAGCCTGGGAACACTGTAATTTTGTCTTTCATGCTAATGCAGGACTAGAAACTGTTTTCTGTGTTTAGAAGGGTACAGTAAAAAAAAAGTACTATATCTTGCCAGTGAAAATAATTGATTCAGTTGTAACTTAAGGAAAAATAGGTAACAAACACAGAGCCTGAAGTACTATGCACAGTTTGAAACTTACTCTCACAGATCACTGAAGCTTTTCAAGCTAAAGTTTCCTTTTCAGAATATCTCGTTAGCAGTTAGTCTTCCAGAGGTTCATATACAGCAAAAATGAAACAGTTGCAAGCACATATAAGAGCATAGCTGCTCTAATTCTGTCTGGATTGATCTGTATAGAATTTTGCTGGGCAATATAGGCATTTTGGTTTCAGATACACCATTACTGTTGCCTTTCCAGAGTGAAGGTTTGTACCATGTCCTCAAAAATAGTTCATGCTTGTTTGTGACAGAAAAACATTATGTTCTCCTATTATACAGGTGGTTTGAAACTTTTTTTTTTGCCCTCATACTGTTTGAGAGGAAGAATTGAAAAACACACTGAAAACTTCTTATCTCCCCAAAAAGCAGTATCTCAGAAGCACAGAATAGTTGATATTGGAAGAGGCCTCTTAAGATTCTATAGTACAATCCTGAGCCTTCTCTTCTCCAGGCTCCTCCTGGCCTTTCCTCATACAACAGGTGCTCCAGTTCCTTACTCATCTTTGTGGACCCTTCCACTAGATTCACTCTAGTATTTGCATGTCTCTCTTGCATAGGGGAGCCCAAACCATGATCAACATGTCCACCCACAGGTTTTTTTCTGCAAATCTGCTTTCCATACAGCCATCTCCCAGACTATACTGTTCACAGAATCAGAGAATCACAGAACAGTAGGGGTTGGAAGGGACCTTTGGGGATCATCCAGTCTAACTCCCCTGCTAAAGCAGAGTCACCCAGAGCAGGTTGCCCAGGGTCCAGGTGCTTTTGGAATCTCTCCGGAGAAGGAGACTTCACATTGTATCTGGGCAGCCTGGGCCAGGGCTCTGGCACCCTCACAAGTTTCCAAAAATGTTAAGACATCAAAGCACTTGTTATGGTGGATAATTTTTTATTTGCTTTTCTTACTTGCTGGACATTTTGGATTGATAATCCTATGGACTTTGGAATTTGTATGTAGAAAAGAGGAATGTCATATTGGTTTTCATGCCTATATCACATCTGGAATTATTCGGAGTGGTACCTGCAAGTAAAATTAGAGTAACTGAGTTTATTTTTTCTCATCTCCTGACAATGCACTGTGTAGGCTCTTTTAGATTTTGATGCAGTATCATTAGAAGTTTTAAAAATAGGTTTGGTTTCTTTCCAGTCAATATGAGCAGCAAAACTCATGAACAAGTCAAGGACATTCCAATAATTTAGAATTTCTGTGTTACAAGTTAATTATTTAGATAGAATGTGGATATGACTGACTAATAGTCTCTGCACCAAGACATGATTTTGATTGAATGGGCTACTCTTGGCATTGTTCCAGCATAAATTTTCCCCTTTTTATTTCTTTTGCCAAAAGTGTAGAAGCAAAACAAAAACTTGGAAAAAATCCAAGTCCTTTGGGACACTCTAATGAGTATAATGAATTATAAAAAAATAAATAAATAATTGCCTAGTTTTCTGTAGAAAAAATGTAAAATGGGGGATAATAGATAAGAGCAGCAAGGGGAAGAATCTCAAATAACATTTGTAATCAGTGATTGAGAAGAGTAAATCTGCATTAAAGAATATATAGCTTAATACTTGATGTGTTCCAGGAAGTTTTTACATGGACTTGGAAGGTAAAAGACAGAAATATCCATTTACCAGGGAGCTTTACTTGTATTAATCTGTACTTTGTAGATCAAAGATAATGGTAGACTTTAGCTCATATTCATGTTTAGCTTACCTGCACAACAAGGAAAAAAACCCCAACTGCTGAACTGAAAAAAGCACCAAATGTGATTTTTTTTTCAGCATAATTCTGCTTTGACATAGATACTTGGTCTTAGATGGACACTTGGTAATGAAGACCTATACAGCAATTATCTGACTTTAAATCTGCTATTCTCAGAAGGTTTTTAATGTTTTTTCAGTCCTTGCCCAATAGAATTTTTTTGCATGTGTGTTGTAGCATCAGACATTTATTCTTGGGTATTCCAGTAATTTCCCAAACATCTATTTCTGGTTTTGTGGGCTTTAGAATTCTTGTGGTTTGGTTTGGTTTCATGGTTTTTGTTTGTTTTGGTTTTTTGTGTGTTCCTTGGTTTTGTTGTTGTTTTAACTTTATGTTTGTAGAACACATACGTACAGAAGATGTCAACATGCTCCTGCTCCAGTCTTACAACAGAATTATGCTATAATATTAATAATCCAGTGTCAGAGGTTGTTAGCTACACCATGGAATGCAGATTTCTGGAAATTTCCTCATGATTGCTTTTTATTAGGAAAGGTGAATTCATTAAAGCAAACAAAAATGCTGAAAGGCAAGGATTGCAATCATGTTTGTGGTTTTTTGTTGAGAATGGGGTTTCTGATTTATTGAGGGAATTCTGCCTGAATTTCTAACAACTCTTCCATACTCAGTATTTCAGGGCGGTTGGTAGGGATGTGGGATATCCTTCTGTGGATACAGCTCTTAATGGGCTTCTGCTCATGTGTAGTGAAAGGGAGGCCTAAAGCTACTTCCAGAAGAGGCAATAGTAAGTGCATGGACTCATCCTTGATGTCTTGCCCTTGCTGGTTAATATTCCTTACTGAGTTGGGACATTTTGTAATTTTGAAGTAGAAGGAAGTTGTTTATTGTGTGAAACGAAAGAGGTTTTAATCCTGATTTTGGTAGAAACAAAGTACATCAAGACTAAGTCAGAGAAGGCACAAGCAAAATAATAGGAAATCTGAGGAGCACCATTTGCCTCTGTTTCTGGTTATGTTGATTTCTGGTTATTGCATTAGCACAGGATCTACAGCTATCATTCATAACTGAAGATCTATCAAAGAATTTGGTTTAGTTTGGTTTAAAAAAGACATACAATTTAATAATAACAATATAAAATATCTGTGCCATTCTTCCATGAGTTGCTTTGGTTGGTTGGTTGCTTAAGGTACAGGTGTCCAGTATCTCGCTGAACCTAAGCCAGCAGTTAAAGTGTGTGCCATCTGCTTGTATACACATGGAAAATGGAACCTGCTGTGTGGAAAGCTCACACAGTCCATCTACTTACTACAAGCCTTTGTTCAATGTGAACAAAACTGTTTTTCCAAGGAAGTGAAAACATAAAAGCAGCTAAAGTTGAGGTAACTTACATCTTTGCTTAGGTCTCACACCTGTGCCTAAAGGAATAGATAATAATCATGGAGTTTCTACCTATGTAGGAGTTAGTACAAAATCTAGGACTAAAAATGATGAGAAACCTAGTAAAGAATGGAAAAACACAACCAAGATGTCATGGAAGGTAGTGTAACTCTGAGGGAAGTTTATAAACTGAGCTAAAGCATATAACAGAGAAAAATAAATCTGAATTTATGAAAAGTAGAACTTGAGGAAAAGGACTGAATCCATTAAACCGTAGGAGAACAGAAAAATGTCAGCTAGATCAGTGATATTCTGTAGGGGGAAAACAGCAACAGCAATTACTTCAGAAAGGTTGGAAAGATGATCAGTTTGGGGATGAAATAAAAAGGATCTGACAAGATAGTGGTCACATTCTAAACTGAACAGACTGAATATGACAGTAGATCTGAGCAAAGAAAACAAACACCTTTTCCTGTGACAACTGGAATAAAATGTAACAGGAGAGATATTCCTGCTTCTCCTCTGGCAGAGGGTAAAGACTATTCTCTACAGTAAATGTTGAGATAGGAAGAGGCATTAATTGCTATTCAGATAACATTCTGGCCCAATGTCATTAAGTACAGTATAATCCCAACAGCTAGCAAAAAGTAGAAATAGAGTAGAGTACATTACTGACACTGGTGATGAGACACAGTTGTGAACATGGTACCTATAGGAAGAGACTTACGTGGTGATCTGGAATAAATTTGAGCTATTCACAAGATAGTCCTCTACACATTTAAGATGCACCAGAATATGCAAAAATGCTGTTTTAACATATCTTAACAATGTGTTATGGATTTTTTATGTTTCTTTCTTTTTTTGGCCAGGAACATTTTCAGACTTAAATATTAAAACCATATTACATTTCCAAATAGACATTGTGAAAGCAAAATGAAGTTTCAGCATTTACATGTAAAAACTTAATGTTTTGATAGAACAATTGGTGTGAGTTAATGGCTAATGAATAATTAAACATCTTTGAGAACATTTTAATGGTCCATGACTTTGCCGTAGGCTGTTAAACTACTGTTCGGTCCTAAGATAGCAAATCATTTAGAGATGCAGATACAATATTATTAATATCTTCAAACTTCTTTTTAAGAAAGATATTCTTGCTAACTGTTGCTACGTAAAAGATTCCACAGCAAAATTAACTGTTGTAATCCATGATGTGCCTGACATTCTTGAGGTTGGAGAAAAGTCTGACTTGGCAAATAGTTGAAAGTAGATTTTCCTTTTTAGCATTATTTCCACCACAAGCTTTCTGAAATAGTTTTTCAAAATGTACACTTACTACAGCATGTTTTAATGCTCTCATAGTTGGTATGAACTTGTAATTTAAATTCTAGTGCCAGGACTGGCATTAATTCTTCAGAGTGGGCATGCCCAGAGCAATGAAACCCAAACAAAATCCAAAACCGCTCCCCCAGAATATTAATTTCCTGCTGCCTTAACAGGAAAAGGTCATTGCCATCTGAGTACATATCTTGCTTCTGTTCACTGATCTAAGTTTTTAATGGTTCAGCCATGAGTTCCCTCTGAAAGCTTTATTTTCTGCTCTCTTAGTCTCTGTAACTGTATTTTGGGTTGGGGTCTTTCATCTTTGAGTTTTAACTAAAACATTGGTTAAGTAAATAACTGGCTTATATTCTTACTTTGACATATTTGTCGCTGATTTCTTTAGGGTATCTTTTCTTTGTATAAGCAAAGTGTTAGTTTGGGGAGGTTAGAACCTCCCTAAAAATTGATGAAAATAAGATTTGGCAACAGTGAGCTGTAAAAAGCTGCTTGCTCTTCGTGTGTGTACACTGCAGAGTAGTTCTATGGCTTTGAAAGTCTTGTGAAAAGCTTCACTTTGCACACGTTCTACAGAGTATTTTTACTTTGGAAGCAAGATTAAACCAGATTGTATTAACTTCTTCTGTAGCCTCTTTAATAAAAGGAAGAGTGGGGAGAGAAGGGAAAAAAAGTTGGAATGGCTTTACCCTGTGTGCTTGAAAAGGAAATTTCTGACAAGCTGACAAAGATGTGACATGGCTGAAATGAAAATCTTGGTTCATTCTCTGTGTATTCGTTTGACATCAATACATCTGCACTACAGTGATGTAACTATGCACTAGCAGAACAGGATATTGGTATGCAGTAGTTGGTGACTAGAAGACTGAGTAGCCCATAGAAGTTTTCAAGGATGAATAAGTGAAAAAATAAAGGGCATACACTAAGAACGAGCTTCCAGTGTTCTTGTGGTCTAAGGGTCTGATAAAACAGTTGCCTAAACACTTGCTTAGGACAAAAGTTTTATGTCTAAAATGAATTTATGTAATTCTCTGTCAAAAGTTGCAAGTCAGCCTGTTGCTCTCATTGAATAAATAAGAAGATGATCAAACAGAAAAGTATTTACATTCCAATGTCTACATGTCTTAAATGATTAGTTGATTTTCTGTGAGCATCCTGTTAAAAACAAGGCAGAGCTTTTTTTACATGGTGAGAACTATGGACAAAAAGTACTTCCTTCATAGGGAGCTCAAACCAGTCATTATTTAGCAGAAAGAATTCATTGCCTCACTGATTTGTTCCCATTCAGTTAATGGTAGCATTCTAACTTAAACCACTTCTGTGGAATACATTTAAGGATTGAACCCCGGTGACTGAAAATGAGCTAGTTCTTCTGAACTCAAAGATATTTATGAAGTTTATGCAAATAGACAATCAGTCTGATTCATAAATTTAGCTTATATATGCAGGATGTACCTTCATTCATAACTAATAATGACTGTAAGCCTTTTAAGTAATTTTTAAGTTTCTCAAAGATTGCTAATCATTGAAATAATTCCTTAATCAGTACTTGGCCACAAGGAGAAGCAGATTGCATGTTGGTATGCAAATTGGTAATTAACAGATGTCAAGTAGGAAAAGTTGAAAGACTACCAAATCAAACGGAGTCCCTCACACAGGTAGGCTACCTGTTGTGTCTCTCACTAGTCTTTACAGCTATCTGTGGAGTCAGTACACATAGATTAATAACAGGTAAATAATAAAGCTGTTCTGCAGCTTACCCTGAGGACAGACTACAAATGATAGATTTACCTGTACTTCTGGTGTCATTGGTTCTACAGTCAAACATCTCTGCCTCACACTACACTTAGTGGGGAAAAAAAACCAGGGCAGCTGCAGTAAGAATAATCACACAGAAAATTGCTAGGAGGTAAAAATCCGATCAGAAATTCTGCATGGCTCAAGACTAGAAGACGAAATTGCACAGCTTGTATTGTTTCACACAGAACCAAGTAAGAACTCAAGAATTGAAGAAAATAAAATCCCCACTGAAAGAAAAAGCAGATCTACTTGACTTTTATTTCTTTGCAGGATTTATCTTATTCTTTTATAAAGACCAGAGACTCAGAATTTCATATGGTTTTGGAGAGAGGAAAACGAAACCTTAGGAGCAGATCTCTAAAGTTACACAATTGTGAAAACTTCCTCCAGCTCTTAGCAGTCTTTGGGAAAAATCATAGAGGAAGAGACAATATAATCATCTCTTCTACCTCTCTTCTCAGTTTGCACTGGCTATTGGTGTTGTTTTCCATTTGATCCCTTTTAATGAGCAATAAATTTTGGCTCAGCTTTTATTGGAATGCACTTTAGGTATTACTCTAGACAATAATTAAACTTCTTTTAATTATGATTTTAAAAGGAGGCTTTAGACTAGGAGTTGCCATTCCGTGGAATCAGCATGTCCTCTAAATGTTCCAGCAAGAAGACAGAATGAGACATGCCTCTGTATTTGGTCATTGCACTTTCAGTTCTGTAAGTTTTATTCAGACAAAAAAAGTTGGCTGAACAGTTATTGGTTGAAAATAGTTTTTATTGGTGTGCATAAGAATGTCACACCTTAAAAAAATACTAGATTTACTTATGCATGGAAAAACGCCAGACCCACGGAATGCATTATTTTATTATACTCAGTAGGTGCAAGGTGGAAGATGCAGGTTTTAGTTTCTTCAATACAACATCTATATAATTTAATTATTACTTCTCTTTATTCGAATCACATCTTATTCTCAAACTAGAGTGTAAATTCATAATGTGTGTCTCTGGCAGGCTAGTCAAGTGAAAGCTGATAGATTTGTGATGTTTAGGAACATATTCAAGCACAATGCATAGTTGTATACTGTGTGCGAAGGGCATATGGTAAAGCAATAAAAAAAGAGCCAAAAAATTACTTTACTTGGCAGAACTACAATTCCATCTTATGTCATAAGTCAGTTCTTGGGATATATTTTCACAATTATCTTTTTCCTGCTGAAGTCAAGCTTTTTCTGTCCTGCAGCTCTAATAAAGCACAGTTAATATAACTTGAAATAATAACAAGAGATATAAAATTCAGATTTTAATATAATTTATCACAATTATATTATATTTATTATAATATAATGTAATGTGTAAAGAATTATAATTTATGGTTTAATATTTTATACTAAAGTAATGAATGGAATAATATTCTTCTTGGATATTGCTTTAGTGATACAATTGCATGTTCTTTTTAATATGCTGTTCTGTTAAAATGTAAGAAACAGTAAAAAACAGGTCACGGATCAATCTGATCATATAAATAATGGTAATGACTCTAGCAAGACCAAAAGAGGGAAGTACAAATTAATTTTATGTGTGAGTAAATGATCAAGACATTGGTAATTAGCATGTATATGTGTTTGTGTGTGTGTGTGTGTGTGTGTGCATTTTAACAGTTCCTATGTAAAGATTGTGAGTTTAGACTAACAATGTCAGTAAAATCATCACTTCTCTTTCTGTTGCCTGTTTCAAAGTAGAGCCTTTGAACTGAAGACAGTTCCTTCTTTTGATTTAGTATGGATCCTGTGGTAGACACCAGTGGAAATCTCTTGCTGATTTGCATTGCACTGAGCCTATCCATCTCAAGAGACTTGGCTTCAGTGTGCATCTGCTGCTTATTCATCCATCAAAGAAGTGTGTGTGCAACTCAAAATTCAAGGAAGGTTGCATTAGCAACTAATGAAAAAAATCAATGAGGTTTTAGGTAGATTAAAAGTCTTCTAATTACAAGTCCACAAAATGACACAGTTGGGCTAATCATTAATAAGATTGTTGCATTTGAGTTATCAGTTTGCAGTAATGGGACTTTAATATATAGAAAAAACCCAAACAAAACAACAAAAAAGAAAACAAACTCGACAAACAAAACAAAAAGCAAAACAAACAAAAAAAGCCTCTCTCCCAGATTATTTGTATGCTTTTTATAGTACATTTGACAATACAAATGGATTACAAGAGATCAAGTTAGGGGGCTTTGAATAACTGCTTGCCTGCTCAGTAGCCATCATTGCAATTTAAGGTGTTTACCATTATTGCCAACGTTTAAGATACTTTATATCAAAGTATGTCATGCCAGAGTTGCTTCCAGCTAAGATTGCATCTGGTGAACTGAGTTAACTGTCTCACTAACATATGGTAATGTGATTGCTTGCAATTTTCTGTCCTTTGCCTGAGACAGCACTTAGGTTTCCTTGAAAGTTAAATTGATCTTTTATGAAGAGCGAACGACCTATGATTCTTCGTTTGGTGGTTTTGTGTAGCAACTGTTATTTTCCTCAGAACTTAGACATGAAAACATCAGTTGTTAATTCAGATTTTATATTGAAATAAGTAATTCCCATATTTCTTATTCTGATGATACTTACTGTCCTAGTTTTGGCTGAGATAGACTTAATTTTCTTCCTGTGGTTTTGGATTTAGTGTGAGCATAATGTTGTTAACACACTGACAGTTGTTGCTCAGCATTGTTTATTCTAAGCCAAGGGGTTTTCAGTTTCCCATGTTCTGCTAGTGAGCAGGAGCACAAGGTCCCAGGAGAGAGCGTGGCCAGGACGGCCAATTTGAACTAGCTAAAGGGATATTCCATACCATAGAACATTGTAGCATACTGCTATAGGCCACAAAGGCCAGGTTTTCACAAAAGGGAAACTAGACAAGGCAGAGGTCAGTTTCTCACAAGGAAGACGTTAGATATCCTGAGAGAGAGAGTGAGAGTCAGGTGGGAGAGGCCTTAATATTCTACAGAACATCGTGTCCAGTACATAAACCGGGAGAGTCTGGCTGGGAGGGACTGATAACTGCTGGGGGTCTCACCAGTCAGTGGGAGGTGAGTAGTTGCATCGTGTATCAGTTTTCTTTCTTGGGTTGTATTTCTGTCTCATTTTGTGATCTTCCTTTTCATGACTATCATTAGTAGTTTTGTTGTTGTTGTTGTTATTTTATTATTATTATTTCAGTTATTAAACTCTTCTCAACCCATGAGTTTTGCCCTTTTTCCCCTCTGATTCTCCTCCCCTTCCCACAACAAGGGGCGGGAGTGAGTGAGTAGCTGTGTGGTGGTTAGTTGACAGCTGGGGTTAAACCACAACACTGGGAAATCCACCTACATGGCTTTGAAGTTCTCTCATTGTTTTTTAGTCTTCTTTTATCCAAAGTTTATGAATTGCTGTAAATAATTAGGTTGTTCACCAACTGTACAATGTGCAGCTTGTCTCCCATTCCTTCTGCTTAATATTCCCTTACAGTTTACACAGTTGAAGATAGGAGAATTCTGCAGAATGGAACAGAGTAGAATAGGATAGAATAGAGTAGAAGTGTTCAGTCCCTAGTAAAGAATTAACATGTTTGTCCTTCCTTAGATATTGCTATATATTGGAGAACTGGAATGGTTCAGCAACAACTGCATTTTTATTTTGTAATAAAAAACAACTGACAAGCTACATGAAAACTACTTTTGTAGTTGCTACTATTAAAATATAAATAATTTCATTACATTTGACACAACGATGTTATGCATTGCTGTTTCATTTTAATCTCAAGGTATGTTGTTTGTATTCAGTTTTCTTCTAGTACTTTGGAAAATGTTTCTTTTATTTGCAAGTCTGTCACTGTCTGTGTATTCACTCTATTTTTTCCAGAAGAGCTCCATCATGATCTTCCAACCACTGAAACCAATGAGAATTTTACCATCAGTATCAAGCAGAGAAATACTGGGCTCATGCTAAAGTAATCTGAAAGTGTCACTATTTGAGATTATGATTTGACCAAATAATCTCACTGAACTCATTTCTGTTAAGTAGGTGTTGGTCATGTGCAACCATTGTCATCCAAATTGCAGATATAGAGCAATGCAAAACATGTCCCTCTTCTTAGCTCTAGGTTGTTGTTGCAGGGATTGTAAAATCAGCACTGCAGGAATGTGCACACAAGTGAAAAAGCAACCAGTCCCCCAAAAATATAATTTGGGATATTCAGAGCTCTCTCCAGTTGATGGAAAAGAGACTTCTTGCATCCAGTGCAAAAGCATAGCTGGACATTGCAATTGCTCCTTCAAAGGGGGAAATGTTATGGGAAAATACTGGAAGAACAGTGTGTGGTGGTAGGATGCCCGTGCGGGACTGCTGAGCTTCTGCACCTGGGAGGTGACAGCCAAGTAGAGCCAACAGCTTGCTCTCAGTACCACTGGTGCCATCTCCAAATGTTGCAGAGGAGTTCTGCCTGTGTGATGTTGATTAAATAGAAATCACACAAAATTCTGTTGGGTATTTCATTAGGAAGTGCTGCTTAGTGAACAGCCCCAGAACACTGATCTCTCTCTGAGCTGGAGGAGAAGCCCCTTGCCATAGACAGACCTGAGCAGGTTGTGTGCTAAACAGGTGAGTGCTTGAGACAAAACACTTCTCTGAGAGCTGTGGAAGGGTGGTTAGGAGGAGTGTGTGCCATGGTAGTGATTACAGACAAAGACTAGCCAATGCCATGTGAATTCTGGGTAATTTAAACAAGTGGTTATTCGACATCTCTTCATCATATGTATGTCCAGAGAACCCATTTTTCTTCAGCAAAAAAGTAGAATTTAAAGGAGCATTGTTTACATCTGCTCTACCCTTGAGAAATCAGTCTGTCAGAGAGGGCAGAGAATTGAAACTGGGAAGACTTTAGCACTACAGTGTCCCCAGGGGCTTTTCGCAGCATGAATTGTGTACGTTACCATTCAGCACTAGAAAATGGGGAACTGAAGAATCCATCTTAACCTTTATTCTGTAGAGAAGAAAATAATAGACTGGGAGTATGTTCTTAACCTAAATACTGAGATGTTCTCATCTATATAGAAATCTAAGCTTCCCTAGCACAATTTTAACTTAATGCTATGTAGATTTTAGATGTCTTAGAGGAAAGAGATACGCTTACATTTTACAATACATTATTTTTTTAACTCCATTTCAGTTGTAAAACATGCATTTCTTTAATTTCAGTTCAACAGTATCCTTGCCATTATTTTAAATACAGTTAATTTTGCACTTCTAATTACAAAAGAAGAAGTCAAAGATATAAAGAGAGATCCTCAGGAGAATAAACCTTGATTTTGGTCTACGTATATGATTGGATTAAACTGTGACCAATAAAACTAAATGCTGTTGTGAATGTTCAAGGAAGCTGAACAGGTTTCTGAAATTTGTATATCCCTGGCAAAATTACACCAGCTTCTGTCCTAGTAAATACAGTTAAGATACCCCTTAGGATTAGAACTAAACCTATATAGGGTTTGAACGCTTTTAGTAACAGTTCCTCTTTCATTTCCTTCAGGATTTCCTTCAGGAGATCATAAAAGTTAACTGCAAACCTGTAAAAATAAAATCTTATTTTTTTCCTTTAAGAGAAGAGTTCTATACATTAGGAGGCTCTGTATTACTTGTCATGAGAACATTTGTTGTAAATTACTGAATAATAAGCATTAACTGCAGTAAAAGAAAGTATTTTAGAACAAAATAGTTACTTGCTCTGAAAATCTTGCACTTGTAAAACAATTGACATTCTTGTCCTACTGTCAAAATATGGATTTGTTAAAATGGTCACAACTGTCTATGGCACAATGTCACTACTTGTGAAGGAAATGGATAATGGATATCATTATAAATAATGAAAGTGCATGACAAAGATTTATTGTCTCCACAACTCTTATTAGAATCATAGAAACATAGTATGTGAAGTTGGAAGGGACCTCTGGTCCAACTTTCCTGTTCAAACAGTGCTCCCTGGGGCCCATTGACCAAGACCACATCTAGACGGCTTTTGAATATCTCCAGGGACTCCACAAACTCCCTGGGCATCCTGTGCTAGTGCTGGGTTGGCATCAAAGTAAAAAAGTGTTTCCTGATGTTCAGATGGAGCCTCCTATGTTTCAGTTTGTCCCCATTGCACCTAGTCCTGTCACTGGGCACCAATGAAAAAAGCCTGACTTCTTTGCACCCTCCCTTCAAGAATTTATCTGCATTAATAATATATCTCCCAGAGCCTCCTCTCCTCCAGGCTCTACAGTCCAGCTCTCTCAGCCTTTCCTCATAGAAGACATACTCCAGTCCCTTCATCATCTTTGTGGCACTTCCTTGGATTTTCTCCATGTCTCTCTTGTACTGGGGAACCTCAAATTGGATCCAAGACTCCAGATGTGACCTCATCACTGCTGAGTAGAGTAGAAAGATCATACCCCTCAACCTGCTGGTAACACTTCTCCTGATGCAGCCCAGGATACCATCAGTCTTTGCTGCAAAGGCACACTTTTGGCTCACAGTCAACTTGGTGTCTACCAGGACCCTCAGGTCCTTTTTGCCAAGCTGCTTTACAGCTGAGTGGTCCCTACCATGTCCTGGTACCTGGGATTGTTCCTCCCCAGGTGCAGAGCTTTGTGCTTCCTCTTGTTGAACTTCCTGAGGCTCCTGACAGACCATTTCTCCAGCCTGCCAATATCCCTCTGCATAATAGCATGACCCTCTGGTGTATCAGCCTCTCCTCCCAGTTCTGTATTATCAGAAGTTTAATTTTTTTTTCTGTGGCAGTTTCTCCATGCTGCTGAAGGATTTTGTACTTTGTACAAAGCTGGAGATGTATTACTGAGTGTAGTGGAGATAAGGCTGTCAGAATCTATTTTAAATAGTATCCTGTACTTTATAAAACTATACTGTTTGTGTGTTTCTCGTGTTAGTTTGTATTCCTAATCCTTTACTGTATCCGGTTTTCTTCTAACAGCCACCTACAAGACTGCAGGTCTGTAAAAATCAAACACAACCTTGATATAAATTCACTTCTCTCCCAATTTAGTAAGAACTTGAATGGGCTGAAAACACTGGACCTTCTTTTTGGTTACTGTTTGAGCTTAGCAATTAATTTCTTTTTTCAGACTTGTATAACGCCTCCTAGAAATAGGTGAATATCATCTACTTTTTGTTTCCCAGCTAGAAAGGAATTAGTAATTCAGTTAACAAAAATGCTTATTTTGTTTTCATCCTGGTTGTCTCTCATTCTGTTTGATAAGGTGGCAGTGCTAATGCTTAACACCAGCCTAGTTACCAGAAGACAGGTAAATGAGTAAAGATTTGGTGATAATTTCCTCAAATATTGCCTGTCTGGTTCTGTAAATATGAGCCAGCTCGTTGCAGTCGGTTAGGAATAGTGATAGTCTTATACTATTTTACATCTCCAGCAAAAGGATTTCTCTCCCTGTAGAAAGTTTTGGGAGCAGATGAGTTTGAGGCATTCTTCCACAAGAGGGCTCCAGGTTTCAGATTCAGCCTTGCCAATTCTCCTCTGACAGCCTACGCAGCAGGGAGCAGTGCCACAGAACTAGCAGGAATTCAGTTTTCTTTCTGTAAAATGAGTTTTTATTAGCCTTGTGATTCTTCCACAACATTCCTTACATATGCCCCCGTAGCAGAAAGTTCCAAAGTATCTCTTAAAATAGTATTTTTTCTGTGTTTTGTGTTTACATCACAATCCAAAACAACCAGAACATTTCTAATAAGACCTCAGAAATTTCTGTAGTTGCCATTTTCTGCTATTATATGAACATGGTCCATCCCCTCTGTAGATAAAACCTCTATATAGCTCAGAGAACTTGATGGTTTCACAGGGTCTGAGGTTCAAAAAATGCTAGCAGCAGCTCTTTGCTTTTGTTCATTCTTTTAATATTGTTATGCTTATAAAAATACTGTGAGACAAATTTGGAAATAAATACCTTTCTCCCTTATCATGTAAGCATTGGAGAGAGTATTTTCAAACACTTTCTTTTAAATCAACTTCTTCCTTCTCAAATTTAATGTCATTATCTACAAAATGCCAAATTCCTTGAATTGCCATTAAAAATAAAATGGTAACTAAGGCAGTCCTGTGACTTTTTTACTGAGAGATAAAAGACAAGTGACAGTGTAAAGATTTCTGTTTGTTTTGCTTCCCTATGATTAGGTGTAAGTCATGTGGTTCACTTCATAAACCCACCTGCTGCAGCATGTTCCTATTAAGCCAGGAGAGCTGCTTCCACTTACTGTAATGTAATGAGAGGCAGAATCTTACCTCTAACCTGTTCTGTCTGGACAGAAGTGAATGTAAGTAACATATTTCTGGCTTCTAATGGCTCAGAATATTTGTGGGGAGGAAGGAGAAGAAAATGGCCTTTGACCCTTAGTTTTGCCAGAGCTCAGAAGTGCAGAAAAATCTGAAAATGAAAAATGATGGAATGGAGGAGTAAGATACATTGTATTCAAGCCTAAAAGAGAGTGATTAAAAACAAACAACAAAAGAACTAAAACTTTGCTTCACTTTTGTAAAAAAAAAAACAAACCTGAAGTTACTTTCTTTTCAATTAATTTCTTATTCCTTTTAAAGTTCTTTGAAAAATGAATGTAAAATATGTAAAAAAAGGTCCTTGATTCTGAGCAAAGCAAGGAATCTTAGTCTGTGCACTACAGAAATTCATACAAATTCAATATGATTTCAAAAGGCTGCTTAGCAGATTTAGGGTTGTATGCATTTTGTTTGAAATACAGAGATTTTGTGGATTTTGTGTATGCCTTTGAAGTAATTTTTACAAAGTAACCTGCATGAATGAAGAGTTTATTTTTTAAAAATGTGCCTCACAGCACATCTACTTCACGTCCATAACAATCATCCCTCCAATCCTGGCAGCTGGTTTCTTACAACAGCAAAGTGGATCTATTAGAGCAAATGAAAACAGTGAATTTGATATGATATTAAAATGTCTGTTTAAAGAAATACAGTTCCTGAGAACACCTGCTTGATTCAGCTGTAAGGAGGGGCTGAAGTCACATCCCTGTCAGAAGCACTGGGATACAGGATCATGCATTTTATTGCTTCTTGGTAACAGAACCTGAATTAGCCTTTCAGCCTCTCTAATTTTGCCTAGCACTTGTGATGGACTCCCCACATATGGGCACACAAGTTACTCTCTCTCCTTCACACAGTGACACAGGACTTCGTTAATGGCTAGAGTATTTTTTGGCAGCATAAGTGATTCACAAAGGCTTTGTAAGATCTATTAGTACAGATTACTATAGACTAAAGAATTTGTGCCATAGGAACAGTCTCAGACATGGTGAAGGGGACATGATCTCCTTCAGGGGAGGTTTAGGTTGGATATTAGGAAAAAAGATAGTAGGCTAAAGAGAGCTGGTTAACATTTAAATATAATTTCCTCCAAGCTCAGGATCAGTGTATTCCTAAGAGGAATAAATCAAGCAAGGGAAATAGGAGACCTGCATGGCTGAGGAAGGAGCTTCTGGAAAAGCTCAGGTGGAAGAATGAAGTTTACAGGACATGGAAGAAGGGGCTGACCACTTGGGAGGCTTACAAAAGTGTTGTCAGAGTGTGCAGGGATGAAACAAGAAAATCTAAGGCCTCCTTGTAATTGAGCTTGACTAGGGATATCAAGGTGAAGAGAAAAGGTTTCTTAAGTGTATTTTTCAGGCAGATCATGAGTGTGTGGAGATCTCTAACACACTGAATGTGGGCAATAAGTTCACCTTGTTTGAAGCAAATGTTACTGTTTGGACCATGAACTCGAAATCACTTTCTGTGAGTTCTCAGAAGTAAATTATTATACACAATCATGTCTTGCTGCTCTTCAATGTAAAGCTTTGAAAAAGGGCAAGAAAAGCCATTGCTGGTGTGAGGGAGCTTTTGTTAGATTTTACAGAAATGGTTAAAAAATACTTTGAATGCATTAAGATGACTCTGACCAGCAGGCCAAGGGAGATTCTCCTCTCCCTCTACTCTGCCCTAGTGAGGTCACATCTGGAGTATTGTGTCCAGTTCTGGGCTCTCCAGTTAAAGAGAGACAAGAAACTGCTGGAGAGTCCAGCAGGGGCTACAAAGATGCTGAGGGAAGTGAAGCATCTCTGTGAGGAGGAAAGGCTGAAAGCCCTGGGAAGTTGCACCTGAACTTGAGGAAAAGATTCTTTGCTGTGAGGATGCCAGAGCACTGGACCAGGCTGCCCAGAGAGGTTGTCTAGTCTCCTTTTCTGGAGAGATTCCAAACCTGGATGTGATCTTGGGCAACCTGCTCTGGGTGACCCTGCTGGAGAAGGGAGGGGTGGACTAAGTGATCCCCAGAGGTAAGATCCAAACCTCATCATGATGGGACTCTGGGATTCTGTGAAATTCAGAACTTCCCAACAAAAGCAACACCCAGAGGGTTTCCACTTTTTCTTGCAGGGCACATAGAAATAGGGAGGAATTGAACCAGTGCTGTATATCTTTGTCCTCTTTCACTATTACTCCTTAGATAGTTGTTTTTCTGTCTTCCTCATGATGCTTTTTTATGCCAAAATGTAAACTTTAACTAAACTTCCAGCTGTTATAATGAGTAGCTGCTGTAAAAGGTGAGGTAATTCTTTAGTGATAGGCCAGGAACAGGTGCAGCTCTGAGATCTTCATAGGGAGGGGTTTATTGGCAGGTATGACAAACCCTTCCAGGAACAGAAAAGTCTCTGATCTCAGAAGAGTCTCAAGAAAGCAACTGTATTGGGGTGAATATGTTAGTGACAGAAGATTAGTTTTCAAGCTGTAGTACATTGGTATTAACCTAAATGTTCCTATCTGTGTTCCAATTCATGAAAGGTTTGAGTGGTACAATTTGAAATCACTGCTTTTAGCACTAGACCAGGAAGACAAGGTTTATTCACTGAGAATTCTATCTTCATTTTAAAGAGAGCAGGGGAAGTCAGATTCAGCAAGAGATACAGGCCAAGTAGAGGTATGGATTGGGTAGAATTTTTCCAGACGTGGGATTTTGTCCATTATCATTCCTGCAGTTTGGATTTCAGTTTGAAAATATTAATGTTGATCAAATACTGTACCTTTTGCCCACCCTAGAAGGGGCAACTGTGATAAAGAAAATGACAATCAGTCTGAAGTTTCCTTTTTAAGCTACTTTGTTTCTTCAAACATCAAATTCTTCTCCTCTGGACAACTCACTAGTCAAAGACAGATGGAGATGTGGGCTTAAGATTTCTGCATAAGTTCATTAACTTATGTAAGCCTTCTTTCTACCTATATAAAGTAGCAAAACAACATTAAAGGCTCAGCCTATTATTAACTGTCTATTTACTGTCTTCATAGACAGATGTGTGATACAAGTGTGTTCTCAGTTACATGTTGTGACTTCACTCAGTCCTTTGTGAGACAGGAAACCAGCACACACAGATTGTACAAACATCACAGGATCACGTGCATACCTTGTATAGGGATTTCCATGTGCATCTGGAATTAGGTTGTATGAAATTACTGTTGACTCCAGCATTTGCCTTTGTGCCAGATCCAATCAACAGCAAAATAGTTTGGGTCACCTCAGAATAGTGCTTAAGGTGTCAAAATAATTACACATCACAAAAATCAACCCTAGCCAAATCAACAAATCTAGCCTTCTTGTAGTGTTCTGGTAGCACATTTTCATAGTTTGCATGAAACTGGATATGCTCTTGACGTCATAATATATCCCTGAGGGTTCAAAAGGCCAGCATCTTATCCATCTTGGACAATCTTTCAACAGCATGGTCAACAAAGCCCAGATTGCCTTTCCACTTTTCTCTGGTACATTAGTTTGCCCTAGTTCACAGAGATTTTCACAGCAAGAATGTAATCAGTGAAGTCTTCTGCTCATTAGTAGTGTCTCACATGGACCTACAGTGCACTGTTTCTTTTTGTCTGTTCTTTTAAAAGCCCTGCAGCCTCAGAAGTTGGTGTTCATGGAATAGCTGCAGAGGTATCAGACAGGAGACTCACTGTGGGGGAGTGAATAGTCTCTTGATTATTCCTTCTGAGCAATGTTAGAGAGGAACAGAGGCCTTCTTCTTAAAGCAGATACCTGGGGTGAGAAGGGAAACTGGGTTGAGCAAAACAGAGAAAAAGTTTCATCCCTGGATAAAAGATGGGATAAACTAAGGAAAAGTTCCATCACACAAATCAGGTTACCTTATAGCTATTTCCTAACTCACTGTTTTTTATGTTGATATGAAACTCAACTCTCCCTTGAAGTCCTGTTGCACTGTGTTCACATTTAAGAGTCCTTAATGGTAACTTCCATAGCTCAAAACTTTCTCATCCAGAAGTTTGGGTGGGGACTCATTTTCTCTGTGGGCTGTAAGACGGCTGGAGAAGTTGTGTGGTACTTTGGAATGCCAAGCATCCACTTCCTAAGTTTATTTTGCAGATAAATAGAAAAGGGAAATTCTTAAATGGAAAATACACTAGATTTTTATCAGCAGTGCTTCACAAACTGCTAATTGGGGATAATTTTTTTCTAGTATGATTAATTAACAATTAAAATTAAGAAACTAGCCAAGCTGGAGAGTAGATGGCTGAAGTTGATGCAAAATCCTATACATCAACTGAGTTTTCTTTCTGTGCTGACTGGAGTTTAACCCCTTTAGAGAGCTTCTGTAAAATCAGTGCACCACTTACTTGCTGAAAATAAGACTGAAATGGGTAGAGTCTGAAAATAAGACTGGATTGGTTAGAGGAGCCCTTCTTGGTATTTTGCTGTGATATTTTACTTACCTCATGCAATACTATGCAATGTCTTGTTATTTGTAGGACCTGTACTTACTCTTTAACAAAAAAACAAACCAACAAAAAAAACCCTGAAACCAACAAACAAAAAAAGGGGGAGTAAAGTTCATTTAATGTGGTTTGTATTGTTAATATCAAATGTTTTTGTTATAAGTTGGTTTAGTGTAATTATTTTGGATCCATAATCTCTATTTTCTACAGGGAGAGTTTCTTGCTCCTCTCTGGAAGATGCCATGATTTCTTTGAGTTTGGTCCCTTCCTCAACATACAGGCATGAATTAGACTATTTCATGAATATTAATCCCAATTGTGTTACAGAATCACAGAATTACTAAGGTTGGAAGAGAACTCCAAGATCATCAAGTCTAACTGACAACCTATCACCACCATGCCTCTTTAGAGCATGTCTAAATTTTAGGTCTAATTTAGCTCATTAGAGCATGTCTAATTTTAGGTCTATGATGATGGGGTCGAAACCAAAACCTCTCTTGTCTGCTGCTAGCACCTCAAAAACAAACAAGAGCAACCAACCGAAAAGAAAAGGTTTGGGGTTCCTAAAAGAAGACTCCTATACAATTAGAAGGGAGAAAAAGCAAAGGAAAGGATTTGTCCCCCTTCAGTCCTTGAACTAGAGTCCATGCTGTGCTTGGGGTTTGCTCCTGTAGAGATACTCACAGAAGCTAGGTAGCTAACTCATTTTATTAGAACCGTCTTTAATGCTGTCCTCAAAGTCATTGTCTTCTGCCAGTAGAAGTGCTCATTAACTGGAAGTGATAATAGCAATTTAGGAGGACTTTCCACCATTAAAAATGAATTATTTTATTTATATTCTTCCAACCTTATTGCCAAGGAAAGAAACATGCACAAAATGTGGTAAGATGGAGCACTTAAGTGTCATTCAGTATTATTTAAAGGAAGATCTATGAAATAACTACACAGTTCATCAAGCAGATGAATATAAATAGTGCTGCCAATGTTTTATGTTGGCATATAACTAACAAAAGATGTCAAAACCAGCTGAGTTAACAAAGAAATAAAGCAAATGTTATTCTAAATCTGAATTACAATGCCAGTGGAATTTTTAACTTCTTACTCTGTGAGCAAAACATTGAAGATGTCATATATGAAAAAAAATAAACTTCCATATTCATTAGAACATACCAGTTTCTTGAGACAGCAAAACAAGCTGAAACAAACAACAACAACAACAAAGCACAGTTTGAAATGCATGGGGATTGGGGGATTTTATTAAAAAAAAAAAAAGAAAATTTACAGTATTTTGGGTGTGTAGAAGTGCAGTTTCTTGCATAAACCTTACTATTTAATTTCATTTGGCATTGGGGAATGTTTAGTTTGAAAATGTGCACCTTAAACTGTAAGGAGCCTCTTTATGTTATCTAGTTTAATTTCTGCTCAAAGGGTTTTCTTTCAGGGTCAGGACAACAGACCATAACTGCCACCACCAGCCTGTCCTGGGACATCCACTGCTCCCAGTGTCCCAGGGGCTCCATTTCAGCTCAGACTCTGAAGTCCTTTGCAAGAAAGGCTGTGTCGAGCTCTGCACCTTGCTGCTCCTCACTGCTTGGCTGAGCTGCCCTCAGATCTGACTCATCATCTTGCATTTGTTGGATGGTGAGTTGGCTGTCAAGGGAACATGGGATCTCACCAGCCCTCTTCTGCTTGCCTCAGCAGGGTACAGCAGGGCTGCAGACTTTGTGGAGATGGTGCTGTCCCTTAGTGGTGTTGTGATCACCCTTAACTCCTGGTAGCTCTACTCTTACTTCTCCATGATACTCAAGAAGCTAAATTTTCCCTTTTTACCTGATAAGCATTTCTGAAAATTATTTTTCTGTGCTTTTCATGATTTTCAGTAGTAGAGTTAGTTTTTTAGAATAAATAGGAGACAGCTTGAGGAGATGCTGATTTTTCACTGGACTAACATCAGGTTTTGCAGTGTACAGATTTCTGCACTGTGATTGTTTTTACTTCCACGTTGTGCTTGTGGAATAAAGGTTCTAAAAGAAGAATAACATATAATTAATCTTTAATTTTCCAAATAATTGTTATTTTTAAAGTATTTTACAGTAGATTTTATAAACTAAAGAGCTCCAAACCACAATTACCTATTATTGTATTTCTTTGTAAAAGGACACAATTTGCTTAAGTCTTTTCTACATTGGATGGAATACTCTATGAATGACAATAGTTGTAGTACTACTTACAGCAGAACTTTTATCTAATATATGGGTAATCAGATGGTTTTCTACTTATCTAAGTGTGACTAGGGTTTTCCTAACCTATACAGATCAAAGTTGATCATTAATGTTTTTGAAGTATAAATGTCATTTTTCATTCAAGGGACAGGAGAACTGCTGAGTTTGATACCTTCATGCCCAAGCATCATGCCTTTACAAGAAAATAGTAGATCTCAAACATTTTGTTCTGGGTTTTGTTGAACCATGTTATGGTCTGACTTAGCAGCTGATATCAGAAGATCTAATGCAAATAGACATCTGTGAACACTACATGTAATATTATGTGTGTGTCAAATACATCCTGTTACATTATGGATCATTAGCTAACTATATATGACGGTATAGCCAGCACAGCTAGATTTCAGCCAGATGTAGCAGTCAGTTAACCATAGATCACAGGAGAAACACTGATCTGCAAATGTTTGATTATACCAGTTTTTATGGAAAAATACAAAACATTTAAGTAACCCTCTTAAGGACTCATAATTTTGTTTAAAAAAAATTTAATGGGATGAGATTTCATACAGTTTACTTTGGACTAGAACATCACATTGAGAATGATTTTTTTTTGTCACTTCTTTTTTTTCCAACTTCCATAATTCTACCTAGCTGGGTTCTTGAGTCCTTTTCAGTAGAAAGACTGCTGTGATGTACTTGCCATTTTTCATCACAATCTTGAAAGTGAGGTGAACTGAAAGCTTTGTTCTGAAATATAGGTGAAATCTAGTAGCTCCTTCTTCTAAACTGCCTCTAGTGATTCTCAGTCTGCTCAAACTTGAAATTCAGAAGTACAACATTATTAAAGTGATAGAAGGTCATAAAAAGAAAACTTTTGGGCAAATCTTCTGCACATCAAATCTGCAACTCAATAGAGCTTTAATTTTTCCCTATATATGACACTTTTGACAATAACCATTGATTTTCTTTTTTTTTGTCTAAACATCATTATGTACCACTAATGGAGTGAGATATTTTGGGAATGTCTTGGCTGAAAAATATCTTATGAATCCCAGAATTCATTGTTATTTGTTTCATTATACTGTATTAACAGTAAGAACATCAATTTTTAAATATAGGGGCCAGGTTGTCTTGGTGAATTAATATTGAACTTTTTGTGGCTAATAAGAAAGGACATTGAACCAAATCAGTACAGCAATGAGCAAGAATGGGAGATATCAAGGGTATGAGAAGCTCTCGAGCACTGGGTCTGCAGATAATTCTGCTCATTTTCTGTAACGACTTAATGGCCTTTTGAATGGCTATACATTATCACACCAGCCTTGATCAAAAGACTTGAGGTCAGCTATGGTTGACTTCTGTAATTACACCATGAGATGGAAAGGTCACTTGAAAATCATGACCACGTTATCCAATGAAACCCTGGGGAAAAAAAATTACACTGATATTATAGTCAATGTATATTTTGTTTAGTACAAAGAAGACCACAAAAGAGCTGAAGGTAACAGTTGTGAAGAATATAACTGTATTCTCACAACTAATTCCAAATCCTAAATACCTCATCCAGTCCTTTCCTTTTCAACTACAGCTGCACAGAGGCAGGATGTAGAAGTCCAAAAGCCTAAGGAAATTGCTGATGAACAACAGTTTCAAATATGCCTCTTTTATAATGAACCTATTTTATATACTTAATGTATCATACATTGTTCAAACACTTCCTAACTACAAGGGTTAACACAACTAATACATAAAATGTAGTGGCTACATACATCACTTACACCTATCACATTAATAGCTATTACCAGACATTTGTCACAGCACATTTCTTTGCTGATTAAACCCAGTTGTTACAACCAGCGCAAATACTTTAATTTTCAAATGTTGTCTTTTCTTTTAAGAAACAAGGTTATTAGAGTTTCTCTGTGTAGTAGAGAAGTTTGTATATATAAATACATATTGACTTCCATAGAATTACAACTACAAAGGCTGAATTTTTCCCTTTATGCTAAATTAAAAACTCCTCATAGGGGTGCAAGGCAAAAAAAACCCCCAAACATTGCAGAATTATTTATACACTGGATAGAATGGAAGACCAGTGTATTTAGTTTAAAAGCTTAAAAAGTTGTTTGGGGACTTTTTCTGTGAGTGAAATTCAAATTAGATTCTTGCTTGAGCCTTGCAGTTAAACCTGTAAGTGAAGCTCAAATAAATAGTTTGCTTGAACCTTGCAGTCTAGTCTCTTTTTGTCACAGATGTCTTAATGGAAATACTTTTTCCTGAAACAATAAATACCTCAGCTACTGAACCATGTTATCCTTGGAGAATGATTTTGGGTAAAATAAAAGCTGTTTCCTTTGACATTTGTTTTGAGTGTGAGCTGTTTTCACAAATGGATTAGAAGCTTTTGAATTATTCCTTGCCTGTCATATCAGAATTATTATCCTAAATTCATAAATTCCTGCCTTAAAATGTCACGATTTCACCCTTACAAGGGGAGGACATTAGAGGCCAAAACCCTCCTTGAAGAGAATTGCAATAATACTAGTGGATGGGATTTTAGGTGCTCTAGGTTTTGAAATAATCTCCCTGTACCATAGAGGGCTTTAACTCAGCTGTCAGTGGAGGCCAGTATCTTGCTGAAATTCAAGGTGATGTTTTTTCTTCCCTTACTGGCTATCCTTCTCAGCACATGAATTACATTAGAAAACAGAATGTGAAGGTATAGTAGAGAGACAGCTTCAGCAACCTGAAATATACAGGGAAAGCAACATGTAGTAGTGACAACATTTGCAAAAGAAACAGTGAGAAACACCCACTTGCAATTAAACTTTAGAGATGACAAAGTCTTCAAAGCAAAGAACTTACAAGTGTTTTGCTGGAAATATACAACTGACCTGAGTTGCATGCATCTCAAAACAAAGGCACCCCCACCCTTACATTTGCAGCCCTTTTATACCCTTCTCAACAACTGCCTGGTCCCTTGCTCTGTTTTCCATTGGCTGGTGCTTGGGAACTGACATTCCAGGTTCTTCTGCAAAAAACTGTCCTGCCAGGTTACCCAGAGACCAGCTTCAGGGCAGGTAAGACTGCAGTGGGGAAGGGATTTGTAGCAAAAAGGGCCAACAGAAAGCTCTTTTGGGGGCTTTTTGAAGCCAGGCTAAGCTCTAAGCTTGTGCTGGGGGCTGTCAGTTGGTGGGCAGGCTGCTGAGATCATCTGGGCGGAGCCAGCAGCACCCACCCTGGGTCAGGCTATAAAAACCCCTTCAGAGCACACCATGAGTAATTAGTGTTTGTGTGTGTTCTGGTGGGTGCTTCAGCTGGCTGCAGCTTGAAGGACAGGGTGCTGAGTCTCTGCCAGGGCACAAGGTAAGTTCAATCCCTTTAAGTGGTCAGAGGTCAGGAGTGCTCAACCCAACTGATCATCGAGTTGCAAGGGGTCAGTTACTTGGAGAGATCCAGCTGTTGTTGCTACCTGGCTGAAGGCTGTTGTTAGAAAACCTGTGGGCACCCAGACAGATGCTCCACTGCATAGAGTGCCAGAGCCTGGCATTTGAAATGGAGGGGAGGGGAGACAAACATGTATCAGATGGGAATAGGTGAATGACCTGCTCAGCCAGGTAGCTGAGCGGAAGGATGAAGTGGAGAGGTTGAGGAGTATCAGGAGCTGTGAGAGGGACTGACTTGTGGACTCACTCCCTGAGAGAATGGAAACAGGTTGAGGCCCCACATAAATCAGAGGGGGGCAGAAGGGCCAATATGCTGTCCTGACCCACTTCACAGGGAAGTCTGTTGCCTCCCTGGGGCATGGATTAGGGAGATGTTGGACAAACTTCCTGCCCTAGTAAACCCCTCTGATTGTTACCTCCTATTAGTGTTTCAGGTGGGCAGAAGCACCAAAAAATCAAATTAAAGAGATTTTAGAGCCTTGGGATAGCTGCTTCACGGATCAGTAAGGCAAGTTGTGTTCTCCTCTATCTCTTCAGTGGCAATGAATGAGGAAATTAACAGGAAGAGACAACATGGCTCTGCGACTGGTGTTATGAGCAGGGCTTTGGGTTTTTTGATGATGGGCTGCTATAGGAGGCACCTGGCCTGCTGGTGGCAGGTGGGATGCACCTGCCCAGAGGGGGAAAAGGATTTTTTGGGAGGAGTTAGCAGGGCTTATTGACAGGGCTTAAACTAGATATGAAGGGGGGAGGGGAGATAACTGGGTTTCTTAGGAACAAGCCCAAGGGAAGTGTGCCATGACTTGCAGGATGGTGGACTAGTGAGGACTCTTGCTCTGCTATTTCACTTGAGCAAAAGAAACCATAAAAGCAAAAGAAATCATAAAAGCACCTGAGAAGGGTCTGGTAGGAAATGGGGCCCACACTCACAAAGGGTGTTGGGATCATTAGCTCATCTGAAGTGCATCTATACTAATGCATGCAGTATGAGCAACAAACCAGAAGCCTGAAGCCACAATGCGTCAGGAAAACTATGACGTAGTGGCTATAACAGAAAGGTGATGTGATGCCTTACACAACTGGAATGCCACAACTGATAGCTGGAAACTCTTCAGGAGGGTTAGACAGGGAAGGAGAAGTGGTGCAGTGGCCCTGTGTGTTAGGGAGTGGTATGAGACCTCAGAAATTAAGTATAGTGATGAAGGGCTTTAGAGTGTTTGGATTAGGTTAAGGGCCAGTAATGCTGATATCGCTGTGGGAGTGCCCAGGTGGCCAAGAAAGCTAATAGCAGCTTGGCCTGTATCAAAAATAGTGTGATCAGTAGGACCAGAGAAGTGATTATCCCCCTGTACACAGAGCTGGTGAGGCCGCACCTAGAACACTGGATTCCATTTTGGGCCCCTCATTACAAGAAGGATGTAGAAGCATTACAGCATGTCCAGAGAAGGGCAAGGAGGCTAGTGAGGGGTCTGGAGCACAAGTCTTATGAGGAGCAGCTGAGGGAGCTGGGGTTGTTTAGACTGGAGATGAGGAGACTCAGTGGAGACCTTCTTGCTCTCTACAACTCCCTGAAAGGAGGTTGTAGCAAGATGGTGGTAGGTCTCTTTTCCAGGGTAACAGTGAGAGGACGAGAGGAAATAGCTTCAAGATGAAGCAGGGGAAGTTCAAAATGGATATAAGGAGAAATTTCTTTACTGAAAGGGATGTAAAGTCTTGGAATAGGCTGCCCAGGGAGGTGGTGGAGTCACCATCCCTAGAGGTGTTTAAGAAACGCTTAGATTTGGTTCTTAGGGACATGGTTTAGTGATATCTCAGTGACAGGTATGGTTGGACTTGATGATCTTAGAGATCTCTTCCAACCTTTGTGGTTCTGTAAAGACATGAATGCCCCACCCCTGACAGGGTTCAGAACCAGGCTGGATGAGGCCTTGAGAAACCTGGTCTAGTAGAAGGTGTTCCTGCCCATGGTAAGGGTTTTGAACAAGGTGAAGATCCCTTCCAAACCGAACCTTTCTGTGATTTGGTGACTCTGTGACTGGCCAATACCAAAATTTAGTAAGTTAGCTCTTGTCAGTTGCATCCCAGAATGTTTATGATGCATGAGGAAGGTTAAAACTAATATTTTGGTTTGCATGCATGTTTGTTTTCTTTTGCTGATCTGACAAGTTACACTCCAAGTCCAAAGAGATAAAATGTATGTTAAGAACTTTCCCCTGCTTCAGGACTTCTGAAGTGTATATCCCATATTCTCACACCACTCTCAGGTGTGGAGATTTGGAAAAAAAAAATCTAACATGAAGGGGGTTTTAAAAAGTTTATTTTAATTTAAAAATAATTCAGTTAGAAAATTCCCAGGTAGTTTATCTGTAGTTGCTTGGCTTCATAGTTTAAAATGTTATGAGCCCTTCTGAGGTTATGAAGCAAGATGGTTAATACACTGAGATTTAAAAATGCAGCTGCGGTAAATGCTTCTGAAGATTTTTACCACAAGATTGATAGTCTGATCCAGTAAACAGCTAACCTTCATGTCTTAACTCACCTCTAAAATTGTGTAACTGTCCCTTTGAGTAGTTTTGCCCTTGAGAAATTCCCTCTGTTCTTCTGTGACTTCTATGCTTTGTGATAAATTGTATTTCTTTTGGACAGTAATATTGATGATACTTCCACTGATGAGGATTTCAGGCACATTGTATATACACAGTTAAAATAATAATTTGGTTTGAGTTGTAACTATTTCCTCTTTGATTTCCTTAGCAGCAACATTTTCTGGATCTGTTAGGATTCTATTCACACAAAGGAAGTGCTCAAACTGACTAAATCTCCAAATCAGATTATTGGTTTACCCAAAACCAGGGGGAAAAGTGTGACCAGAAAATGTCCTGGTTAGTCTGACCCCAACCATTACCTCACAAGGGGATGGAGTGTGACCTGTGGCTGTAATGAGGGGACTGGAGACAGGAAGAGGAAAGGAGGTATATCTAGTGTCATGTGGAGTCTGGGACAGGGAGCAGAAAGCTATTTTCCCTCTGTTTCAATGTTTGTCTTTGCTTCCCATCACCCGAATCAGTATTTGAGAATTTGTATTAATTGATAATAAATTAAGCTAAACTCTCCAAGGTGAATCTGCTTTGCCTGCAACAGTACTACAGATAAGACATGGAAAATGTTGTTTTGTTTTAAATCACTGTTATTAGTTTATCTTATGCCCAAGATGCATGTGTACAGTTGGATTCTATTTTCAAGCTATATTTCTGTCAGCTTTCACAATTAAAAGCATGAGTTGTAGGCTGTTAGTTTTACTTTATTTAAAGATTGTATTAGATTTACCCTATATATCATGCAAGCAGACCTCTAGCAAAGAAATGAAAACAAAAGGAGAAACAAAGAAAGCCTAAGGGCTAATTGGCTCTCACAAAATACAGAAATATTTGGACTGCATTTTCTTGAAGATTAATTTGAACTAAATTACCTGATGTCCACAATGGAGACTAATGGAGAGCTTTAGGAAGAAGTGAAATCAGTATAGAAGAAATACATTTAGAGATACATAAATTGAATGTGTCAAAAGAGTGTAAAGGCATTTACCCCTTAACTGCACATTTTCAGTTGCTTTTCTAATAATGAACAGAAAAGGAGTTTTTGGTTTAACACCATTTATTTAATTACCTACTGCTGTCAGTGTGTGGGCACTCTGGTGTGTGCAGGCACTCTTGTGTGTGCATTTAGAGTCTGGATTTTTGGTCTGATGGTTCCAAGTTTTTATCCAAAAGAACTTTCTCCAGAATAGAGTGGGGGTTTTTTAAAACTATACTATCATACCATTTGCTAGAAAATAACTGTTGATCCTTCCAGTTGTCCTACAATCTGTCAGCTTTTTTTTTCTATTAGTAAAAGATGTGTTCTGACTTATCCAAACAGAGTTGGTTTTCCTGAGCCACCTATTTTTTTTACTAAGTGATGAGTAAATACATAGGAAAAAAAATTAGTCTTCATAGATGATTTTTCAGATTTACAGTAAGTTTTCTGTATTATTTTGGTTGGTGTTATATACATTATAAATGTATAGTCCTGCCAGATTTCTACTACAGGAAATTAATAATATCTATACTCTGGTAGGCAGTAATAGTTTCCATCTGTTTCTGACATGAGACAAAGTTTTGTCTTCTGTATCATGTTAAAAAGACACTGCAACTAAAATGTTAGCTTCCATCTGCTCTCACACCTAAACATAAGCTTGACTTAACGCAGAATCCTGTGTTTTAGGACAACATAGGATAAACAATGAGTGAAATGAATACAAATAGTGGCAACATAGTCTCTTATGCTGCTCAGTGGATATTTTAGGGTTACTGATGGCATGCTTGCTTCATGCATGTTGCTTCATACAATGCTATAAACCCTGTCTGCAGTGGTTCCTGCATATTAATCAAACTACATGACATTACCTGGACAGAAAGATTTGACTGTATCTCATAAAGGACATCAGAGAGTTAAAAGACAGAAAGGGTTAGGAACTGTAAATGGATTGCTCAGAGAAAATTGCAGCTCTTAAGAACACTGTTTAAAGAATGTAATGCTGAAAAGCCTAGTTTTAAATCTCATTAAAATTGTAGCACAAAGTGACAAAATCAGAAAATTCAAAGCTAAGGTCATCACCCTGTTGTTAATGAAGTCTACTTCTGTAAAAAACAAATTGCAGGAGTGTCATGACCTTAATGTGATGAATTCTGATTTAAGTGCATATGAGGAAATGTGTATGAATCAAAAGACTGTACATGAGCAAACTAATTCAGTTTACAAAATGATTTGAATGACAATACTTAGTCAAGATGAGGGATTTGTATAAGAATTGTTGAACCTCATGCATGGACTTCTATTAATTTTACACCATCATGTAAGGTATTGTACCTGATTGGCATCAGTCAGAAGAAAGAAGGAACCTCTAGAAAGGTTTCATAATAATTCTGAATTGGTGCCCAAAACCTCTGGAAATTTAGAAGGTAATTTTATTTTTCTGTTGGTAGGGAGAAAAGGAAAAGTCAGAAGCAGAATGATAAGGAAAAAAAGACTGAGAGAAACATTACCTTAAGCTTTCTGCCAAGTCTTAAATTCCCTTTGTTTTAAATTACAACAGGACTAGCTCAGGTTGTGTGCTATGTATCGATCTATATTCTTCCAAATGCAGTTGTCAGTCATGAGTACCTCTGTCATTTGGTGGGCAACTAGCACTAATTATACTCTCAACTATTAATATTATAGATTATTTTGCAAATAACTAAGTGCCTTGTAAAACTTGAGTGTATGCAATCTTCATGGATCCTTTTTATACTTTTACCATTTGATGTTTCTATATGAATGGGCAGCAAATGGTACAATTGCTCTGAGATGTGAATGTTTTGAATGCTGGCCAGGCCCATTCTTACTCTGTTTTTTGGCAAAACTACCAATCTTTTCAAAGGACATAGCAAATGATCACCTGTGATCAGCCTGTGAGTATGACAAGTCCCTATATGTGAGGGATGCTTTAGCTGAGTGTTGCTATATTAACATTAATGTTGCAAATATTAACTAGTATCAGTAACAGCAATATGAAAATGTTGTCATGTTACCATGAGTAACTTCTTAAGAACTAGAACTCTAATATTCTGGCTGCCAGTACACATGAAACTGAATCTGACATTTCTTCTCAGCCTTTATTAGATGAGCTAGTCAAGTTAGGCTCACTATGGTGCATCCTGACTGAGTAGAAAGTTTTATTGGTAAAGATCCCCATATAATAAACTCTTATTTGAGACAGATATAGAAGGACCATAAAAGAAAGACTCCCTAGGAAAATAAGACACACAAGAATGTTTCTTGCTGTGGTGAATTGACTTTGGCTGGCTGACAGATACCTATCCAGCTACTTTCCCACTCCTTCAATATGACAGGCAGGCAAAATGAGATGGAAAACCTTCTGGGTCAAAACAAAGACAGGGAGATCACTTACCATTTCCATCATAGGCAAAACAGGCTTGATTTGGAAAAAAAAAAAAAATTACCAATTCTAAATAGAGTGGAATGGTAAGAAACAAAGGAAAACTGAAACGTTCCTTCTGCCTTCCTGTCTCCTTTCCAGGCTCAGCATTCCTCCTTCATTTCTAACTCCTCTGTCTCAACTCCCTGAACCAAGCAGCACAGGAAGGAAGGAGAATGGGGCTTGTGATCCATCCATAACAGTCCTTCTTTGCTGCTCTTCTCATGTCTCTCCCCTGCTTCAGTGTGAGTCCTCTCCACATGCTACACTGTTTCATGATAAACCTGCTTCAATATGGGCTTTCCACAGGCAGCTGCTTCCTTCAGTGCATATCTGCCTGCTCTGTTGTAGGGTGCTCTGTGGTCTCCAGCTTGCAGATATCTGCTCTGGCATGGTCCTTTCCATGGGCTGCAGGGAAATGCCTTCAGCACTATGAAGTCTCCAAGGGCTTCAGGGAAATCTTTGCTCTTGCACCTAGAGCACCTCCTACCTTCTTCTCTCATCTTGATGTTGCAGGGATAAAGATTATGTTTTTGTTTTATTTATTTTCTTGTTCTTTCTTAAATGTTTTTCCAGAAGTGTCAGCAGTCACTGATGGGATCAGCTGTGGCCTGTGGTGGGGGATGCTGTGGAGCCAGCTGGAAGCAGCTGGAAGTAGCTACAACTGCCTGTATCTGGCACAAGGCAGCCCCTGCCACCTTTGCCCAGAGCCCCCTCCTCATACCTACCCCACTTCCAAAACCTTGCCACCTACACACAGCACCTTTGCTTTCTTGATCTGCAGAAAATGTTATAAGGATGTAATTAACATTGCCTGTAGCTGGTTAAAAGAAATCTTCTCTTCTCCATGTTACATTTGCTGATAGGCATTTTGGCATGTTAATAATTTCTTTGTTAAAAAAAAAAAAGACAAATTATGGAAATGGAAGCTCCTAGGCCTTTTGAAATGATTTGTTAGGAAAGGAACATGTCTGCCAGGATGCCTCAGATAGGATTCCCAGGTGTAGTGTAAACTTTTGAAAATGTTTACAGATACTGACAGTTTTCCAATCTTGGATAAGTGTCTAATCCGTTTGTGGAACAGCTTGTCCTAGTTTTCATTATGTCTGGCATAGGAGGGTAAATTGCATGTAAGATTCATCATTTCCTCCTGCTGTCTAAAATCACTTTCTTTGAAAAATAATGTATGGAAATTGCTTTCCACTCAGAGCTTCTCTTAAACTTGTTCTTGTTGAAAGCTTCCTCCTTTATGTAGACCAGTAAATCAGTACTTGGAAATAGGACAAATGGACCTTTTTTCTCTCAATGGTGCCTTTCCTAATGCAGTTATCTGAACTGTGTAAGCACCACAAGGTGACATTCCAGTGTCAATACCTGTAGGGAATGGTGCCAGCAGGTGGGAAGTTGAAGGAGCACAAGGTAAAGAAGTACTGCCTCTGTGATGCTATACCTTTATGAATCACCTGCAGATTCAACCACATCTGCTTCCCCAGGGGTAGGTGGAGGACTAATTACTGTAATTTAAAGTCAACAGAAAGACTGTTACATGTCAGCAGGGGAATGCTGCTGAACCTTTTCTGGTAGGAAACAAGACTTTGTTTCGTGGACCAGCTATTTCAAGCATCTCCACTTGTAGATCTGTCATATTTTTAGGGCCTCACCTATTAGAGAACTCAGCAATTCTTTCCTGGAAATTCAGTATTTCCAGTTTGGAAGGTGTGATTTCCATACCCTTCTAAGGAATCCTTCTCCCAGTACAGGGCACAGTCCCTGCCCTAGTACTGTTGGCCACACTAGTATTGATCCAAACCAGCTCTATGTAATCTCTAGAGACCATACTGCCCACAAACCTCAACATGGACAGGATCTGCACTGAATGCCTTCCCTCACAACAGGCTCATTGGCTGCTGCACAACCTGAGGTTCCCAATATCTGAAGGGATGTAAAGTTATTTTTGCTGTCACCTTTTTCCTTCCCGTACTAACTCTTATAAGTGGCATTTTAATCAAAGTCTGAGTGCCCTTCTACTGAGATCCATACCAAAAACGTGTTGCAATTCCTTTATAGCTAGAGAGTGAACCAGCCTTGAGTAGCCAGTTAAATGCCTGACTGAAACAAAACAAACAGGTCAGTGGTATCATAATGTATTTTAGCTAGGCATCTCATAGACAATTATTGTACAAAGTGACTCCTTCAACATTTTTTGAGACATCTTGATTGTGTTTTTAAAAAACAGGAATAGATAATACACAGCTCAAGAGTTTACATGCAATTCTCATTTCTCTTAAAATCAGTCTTTTCTGAGTGACAAAAGCAGAAAAGCACCTGACAACAAATATTATCACATCTAAAATTTCACATCATTCTATTATTTCCTAGTAAACCACAGCTACTTTGCTAAAGATACTTTCTTGATAGGCTATACATGTAAACTCTAGGTTTTTAAAAGTACATGTATGGAAAAAAGAATCAAAAGATGCTTTTCATTACTTTTCAGAACAAACTAATTATAGGTTATATTTGTGTCAATAAGAAAATATTTATTTTAGGGGATTTTAGAAGCACTTAACATTGGAGAAAATGTAGAATGCTTTTAAGGCAGTTTAATGATCAGCAATGAGATTATTTGTAATCTCAGGTGAAAGTGTAATGCATAAACTGACAGTATTGTTGGCACATGGACAACAAGCAGCGTAGTTGTCTTTTTAGCCAAGATTCTCAGTCTTTGGGCACGAATTTCATACAGATTTCTTCTAAAACCATTTGAATTAGTAGCATCTGTAGTATGTATCTATAAAGAGAGTTCTTAGTATATCCATGACTTGTGTAATTTGGGCTTAAAACTTCCACTAAATGAGATATTGCAAGCTCCCCTTTTTTATCCCTAAGAAATACTTCTAATATTTAATTAAATATTTCTTGATGGGAAAAATACTTATTTTTGTAGTGTTTTTCTTGTGGTTTTGTTTGTTTGGTTTTATCCCTTTTTTCTAACCTGAGTGGATGTGGGCATTGTCTGATGCTTGCTTTCTTTATAGCAGTCTTCTGTATGGTTGATCATGAGAATGTCTTTCATTTGCCCATTTTCTCTTCCCTTGTTTTTCCTCTCTACTTGCTGTACTACTTGTGGTATTGTATGAACACCTCATATCACTTTGTCTATTCTCCTGGGGCTAAATTGCCTGCTACTCCAAGGTTGTCTGCAAGGCTTGACCAGGGAAGCCTTGAAGCCCAGGGTGCACTCCATCACTCCCTTTTCAGTGGAAGCTTCATCTTCCACAGAAGCTGCAGGAGATGTGAAGACTGTGCAGCAGGGGCAGCTGTAGTGTGGAATAAACATTTTTTTCCTCCACTTCCCAAACACCATTTATAATCCAGTTCCATCAGCTGAATGAAGACAGCATGGTCACCCAATGGCAATTTGGTTCAATTTTTATGAGCAGGGCCTATTTCAAACACCTTTTAAACACAGAAAGAGGTCATTTTGAGACAATGTTGAGTCCTCGGGTTTTTTGTTGCTTAGCTACCACAGTTTTGTGTGCACTAAAAATATCATCTTGCATGATGGACAAATCTGCAGGATAGCTCTGACAAATTACAGAAATGACTGCAAATGATGGCAAAATTACCAAAGGTGCCCACTGTAGGAAGAGAATTGAAAATAATCTTAAAAGAGAAATTGTTTTTTCAGTTATTTCTGAATCCAGGTTTCTATTTCCATACCTGGCAGTCCTAGCAAAGGAACAGATCATGTTTATCTATCTAATTAATATGGCAGCATTTCCTCTCTTATTTGGCTTCATCTGCACATATATAATAGTGAAGTTGCTGCATTCATTCAGCACTTCATTTCAGCAGTATTTTTCTTCAGCTATGGTTGAGGGAAAATGACTACCTGTGAGAGGCAAGGCTATATTGTATACAGTCTATTACTGCACTCGATATAATTTATTGGTGATAAATCCAGAATTTTAGAGGCAAACTACTTGACAAAAAAGTATCAAAAAACTGAGATACTGTTTTGTAGTTTCTTTTTCAGTTTATCTTGCTGGTTTTCATTCAAAATGTCATCCTGTCTCAGGTTAGGAAGATGGCTGGAATTGTATATCTATGGGTATTTTGGCCAATTACCACATATCAATTCTTTACTCAAATTCATGTTAGTTCTATCATGACTTCATAAGCTGTTGTGTTCTCTTCCTTTTTATGTCTAATTTGCAAGTACTACTGTTCAGAACATAGTTTCCTTCTTCATTCTGAAGTCTTTAGTCTTAGGTGAACAGCTTTTGAGATTATTTATTCCATTGTTAAGAGACATGGTATCACTGCATTTCCTTTTAGTATGTGAGACTGGTCCTTAGTAAATAGACTAGTAGTCTATAGTAAATAATAAAGTAATAATAAATAGTAAATAGACAGAAATTAAAATTTCCTGGTTAGACAACCTGAGAATGTTCAAGAGTTGCATTTGTCAGAGAGTGTCACTGCTTCACAGTCACTGAAATTTGATGAACATATAGATTATTGTTCAACAGATTAGGTTTTATATGGGATTATTTTTAATATTCATCTTCTTATGCAATAATTAACAATTCTCCTTGATTGGCTAATTGATTATTTCAAGAGTGTTTCAAAAAGTAATCACTCATTTGCCCCAGAGTGGAAATAAAGCCATTCCAAAATGTTATTTTTCATTAATAGCAACTTTTAAGAGGACTACAGCATCATACTAAATATTGCAGAGATCTATAGAAAAGATATTTTTGATGACTCTTTATTTTTTCAATTAGTGGTGTACCACTGAATAATGACTTATTCTATTGAAGGTATGATTTTTTTTTCCCTCATTAAAGCTCTTTTTATGTGGATGGAGGCCAGTGTAAATTCTCTGATCATGTGTAAGAGGTAGAGCTGAATATTAAAACTTTTATTGAGATCACAGAATCAGAGAATGTTAGGAGTTGAAGTTAGGAGAAAAATATCTATGTGTAAAGCTGGGGCACTCCTTCTCATGGAAAACCTGTAAACATGTAAATCCTTCTGTAAACCTGATTTGCACTGTAAAATGTCTATTTGATGACAAAAAAATAGTATTATTCATTTTTACCTTTGCTCAGGCTACAGTATTTGTATTTACTGTTTTCCAACCACTGACTGACTTTGCTGCAACATTGAATTGTTAAAGACAGAAAATCTTCTAGAGTCTTTTAATGTTTCCTCCTAGCCATTGTTCTCCATATTTATGAAGTAACCTGAATATTTTTTCTTATTTGTGGGTACACCCTTTTTAATTTTTAGACTAGTGACTGATCTCCAGAAAGCCATGCATGTGAGATGACAACATGAAAGTTGGAATTAAATATTTGTGTTTTACTCTCTGAAGATAAAGATCTTAATCCATTTCCTTGTCAGAATTGAAATGAGAGGATTTGTCCTTGTGAAACTAAGCAATAGTCTCATTGACTTCAGGTAACAAAGTTTAGTCTTACCTTGTTTTTCCAGCAAGCCAAGAGATGTAAAAAATACTAATCTGAGATGGATTATATTTTTTTAATGGGTTCTGTAATGGATTCTATTTTGTTAATATGTTCTCTGATGGATTCTGAGAAGGAAGTGGTGCTCTGGGATTTGGTTTGGAGGCTCCATCATATCCTTAATGCTGTGTTCCCCTATCACATCCTCAGTGCTAGGCTCCTAGCTACCCTTCTAAAAGAAAGCAGAGGAGATCTCTCAAGATCTCTCTGATCTTGAGACTATAACAAAGAACAAATGTTTTGAAACATTTGCATCAATTTTAACAGTTCTTTTAGAGCATTCCCATCATGAACAAGATCATAGGATTGTCAGAGTTGGAAGGGACCTCAAAGATCATCTAGTTCCAACCCCTCTGCCTGGCAGGGACACCATCCACTAGACCAGGTTGCCCAAGGCCCCATCAAGCCTTGTCTTAAAATTTTCCAGGGATGAAAGTCTTCAAGCATATTTCAAATTACATCACTGACTGACTTGTTTTTAAAACCAAGAACATTTTCCTGGTTCCTAATGCAGGTTTTACATCATTTCTCACTGCTCAGGAAAGTCTTGCTGTAGTTTGATCTCTGGAAATGGCAAAACAGTGCATGGATAATAAGTAAAAATACAGTTAAGAATGCTAAAAACAGTTAGAAAAGGAATCTGGAACAAACAGAAAATTCTATCACTCTGTGAGCTTACATGCCTACCAAAAGTGCTGGTGGTTGAATACCAGGAATGAAACTCAGGTCTCTCATAGAAAGGACATAGAGAACTTTCACAAATTACTCTGCAAGAGGATCAAAACTACTTGAGCAACTTCCATGCAAGGATAGAATAAAGTAGCAAGATTTCTTTATTCTGGAATAAGGATGAGGAGAGTGTTTAGTGAATGAGTTACAGGAAGTGTTGTGCACAGGGAAAGAGGAAAGAGTAATTCTCTTGCATGTGCAGAACAAGTGGGCATATGAAGAAATTGCTGGGTAACAGCAGTAGAAAATTTTTTAAGACAAGGTAAATTCAATTCCTTCTCATGGATTGTTGTGGTGGGCAAAGCTATAGATCAGTTAGAAAAAATTTAAATGCATTAAGAAAGAACTTGGTAAGGTCTGTGGTAGACCATGCACATGCAAGTGTTGACCTGCACATCTTTCAACTGTTGACTTCTGAAAACTCTGAGGAAGATTTGAAAGACAAGGAATCATATACCTATCATATACCTAAGCATTTGCTATTAGCTACTGTTGTAAAAAAGAATCCTTACATGCATTGTTGGTATAATGGTTTTATACTCATTAGAACACAGATTCATCAATAGGTGTAACTGTCAGTTGCATATCAAGACCTGAGTTTGGCATTAGGTGTGATACATTATAACTTAAAAATCTCACTAAATGACTTCAGGGAGATCATGGGTCTTACAAAAGCTGGAGTATTTGCCAGAATAAGAATGGATTTAATGTCCACAGAGCTAATTAGAACAAAATTGAATAGCTTTTATAGACTTTCCTGGTCAAAGCACCTAATTCTCCAAAGTGCATCACAGAGTAATTGTGTAGGTTTGAGCAGTATAATAATTGTGTCAGCATGTGGTGCTTTCACTGTGTGCTCAGCAGTGTTCACATGGAGCCCTCTGTGCCACGTGTACTTGCACTGTAACTGGGAAGACTGGCCAAGATCCCAAAATGAACTTTTTTGTCTTTAATTGGGAAATAAAGACTCTTTACCTTCCCCTTGCCCTCTGGTTATTAAATTTAGCTTGAAATACTTCCAGTGGTATGCTCCTGTTCAACCCTGTCTCTTGAGTTCAACCATTTTTTTGAGCATGTAATAACTTAGGAAAGGTATTATGCTGATACTGGAAACTGTGTAGGAATTAGAAGGCAAAGGCTCAGTTTTGTCAATAGATGTGACTACCTGTAGTATGATGTGGCAGATACCAGAAGGAAGGAACTGTGATAGTCCTGCAACCACTGCTTGTAAAAATGGGTTATAGACACATGACAGAAATTATTTCAAGGAGCCTGGGGAGGTAGCACCCAAATAAATGCTACAAGCACAGAAGAATATCACCCAATTGAATATGAATTCAGAATTATATTCTTTCTTCTGGCACCAAAGATATCCTTAACAAGGGATTTTGTGTCCTTTCTGTGAATGGCATAGCACTACATTTATGAAATAAGAACTGTAGTTTTTCCTGAAGGATGAACACTGTCAAAACTCAGAGCTTCAATATTCAGTTTCAGAAATACGTCAGTTACCCTTATCATTACTATGGGATGAATTTGTTTATTGACATTGAAATAGGCAAAATATAGGCATTAATATTTATATATTTTAGAAACATCATAACTGGAGTATGGCACTGGTCATTCATTAGATGTTTGCCATTGCAAAATATACATTAGGAATAGCTAAAGGAGTTGTACAACAAACTAGTAAAAAAGCAACTAATAGGAGTAACTATTTAGTGAAATGTAGAAATGTTTTGTACAGTCAAAAGTTATGATATCTGTGAAAAGAAGCAAAAATATGCTTGTGCCTTGTCTACTTTGAAAACCCAAACCTGATGGCAACATTTTCCTCCATGGAGCTTTTGTCATTGGCAACAGCTGTTAAGTAAAGACAGAAAGATGGTAAGTGGGGTGGAGAGGAGATATTTTAGGAACTCCATACAAAAAGCTGGAATCAATACTGGAGCCCATTTGGAAACACTTGACATGAATCATAACTGAATATTTCAATATGGCAGTAACAAGGAATGAATTTACATACTCAGATAGCTCATGTGAAACCAAGAACTCTTTGCCAAGTCCAACGCGAGTCACCTTTTCTCTGACCACTGCTCAAATGGGAAAATCATTTCCCACTCCCAATAAAAGGAAGAGGCAGGCTGTTTTTCTTTATAGCAAGTACAAAATAAGGTTTTATCCAGAGTACAATGTGTTGTTCAATCCTTATAAAATTTGCATGTGCTTGGCTGCTTTTTGCGGATTCCAAAGGAAAACAAAACCAGACGTATTTTCAAGTTCCTAATTTCAAGTACATGCTCTTACATTGCTGTGAGCAGTACCTAGTTTCATGGCATTGCCAGGTTCTAGGAAAAACTAAACAAAATTGTTCTCTTTCTTTTTATGCAGAGCCTGTTATTCACTGAAGGTCTTTCTTCAATAAAATTTTTGGTCCTATTTGCACGCTATTGTAGCATGTCACCAAATCTGACAAGTGTCTGTGATCGTAAGTACTGGAAGCATAAATATGAATCTTTCCTTATTTCTTGTCAAGTCTATACTTTCTGAAAGCAATAAAAGAAATCAAATCAAAGCTAATCACAGTTGGAAACTTATCTTTGTATAGACATCCTTGTCAAAATGTACATTTGGCTGCTAATCACATCCTAGAATAAATATCAGACATAAACCCATCAATCAATGTCTTGTTTAATTTTGTCACATCAACACCATTTTGATAATTTATGATGTTTCCAGTAATCTTCTTTTTATACAACATTATTCTGTTTTCCAGTAGTCTCTGCTCTTTTAGAACACGCAGCAGAGCTGCAAACTAATCTACACGTAGGAATAAACATGCCTGTAATTATGCTTGAGAAGGAAAATCAGTGCTTTCTGCTTCCATATGACATGAAAAGAAAGAAAATTTAAAAAAGAATATAGCAATTTGCAGTATCTGTGACATTTAGGTAGTTATTTCCTGCAGGGAAGGAGTAAGTTGGACTTTGGGCCCTGTAGTCCTGTTAGTTTTAGAGCAATCTCAGTTTTGTGGTCTGACTTTTTTTGCCTTGCTGTTATGCTACATCAATTCACTCTCAACTTGCCATACAGAGAGTCTGAATTATTTATATAAACCTCTCAAATTGGGAAGCACTTCAGCTTGTCCTAGTTAATTTTAAAATTTGCATGTTCTACTTCTCTAGTGAGGTATTGAGAATTGTTTGTTTTCCTTTAAAACTCATAAATAATAAGCTTATTTATGAGGAACACAGAGAACCAGTGTCCCTCATGAATGTCAGCTGACTCTGGGGTGCTCAGCCCTTCTGCTCAGTAGCTATAATTATTTCAGAGGATTAGCCAGTTTCCTAGTAAATATTCTTGCTATATCACTCTCTCTTGCTCTTTTGTTTACTCTTAGTGATTTTCCTCAGTTTCTGTAAGTGATTTCTACTACAATTTAAAATGCTCTTCAGAAACAATTGTACTGTTTTACATTAATCTTTCTCATGCCAAAAGAAAACGTTTCTTAGGCTATACTTTGCCAAATGACAAGTCTTTTAATGAGAAATTCTTATCCATAAAGCCTCCTGTTCCCAGTGCTTGGGGGAAAGTGAACATCACGTTTTGGTGCAAATAGTGACTGCTGACGCTGGACACAATGAGACTTGAAAGGGGCAATGGTTGTAAGCTGAAGCATAGGAGGTTCCATGTAAATACAAGAAAAAAAATTTTTCACTGTGAGGGTGCCAGAGCCCTGGAACAGACTGCCCAGAGAGGCTGTGGAGTTTAGCTGCAAGGATGCTGTGGGAGACAGTGTCTGAAATCAAGATAAACCACATCCAGTGCTCTACCATCATCTATCCAACCTGTTTATGTCCTCATAAAAGGCTATCAGGTTGGTCAAACATGACTTTCCCCTTGGTAAACCCATGCTGACTGCTCCTAATGACCCCCTTTATCCTTGATATGCCTAGAGACAGAGTCAAGGATGAAGTGTTCCATCACCTTTCCAGGGATGAAGGTGAGGCTGACTGGCCTATAGTTACCCAGCTCCTCCTTCTTGCCCTTTTTGAAGACTGGAGTGACATTTACCTTCCTCCAATCCCCAGGCAGCTCTCCTGTTCCCCAGGACTTAACTAAAGATGATGGAGAGGGGCCTGGCAATAACTTCTGCCAGCTCCCTCAGCACCCATGGGTGCATCCCATCAGGTCCCATGGATTTATGGATGTCCAGATGGCTTAGCTGTTTCCTAACCCGGTACTCTTCAAGTAAAAAAACTGTCTCCATTATGCTAACATCATCCAGGGGCTCAGGGGTGAGAGGCTCCTGAGCACAGTCTCTAACACTATAGACAGAGAACAAAGAAGGCATTCAGTAACTCTACCCTCTTTGTATCATCTGTCACCAAGGCACCGACCTCATTCAGCATGGGACCTACATTGCCTCTAGTGTTAGTTTTTCCTGCAATGTATTTGAAGAAGCCCTTCCTATTGTCCTTGACCTCCCTTGCAAGGTTTAATTCCAGAGAGGCTTTAGCTATTTTGCTTCAGTTCTTGAGTCATCTTGTAAGGCAGTGAAACATCCAGGCTTATTTAGGATGTATCAGTGGTGGTGGGGAAAATCTCTTTTTTTCTTTAGAAGTGTTGTAGTATTGCTTCTCTAAATACTTTTCAAGAATAACAGTTTTTCTTGCACAAAAAAACCCTAGTGTGTTTAACCCTCTTATGCCTTTCATATGAAAGTAGTTACTCCCAAGGCTTGGGCTACAGAAAGGCTCTGTCTTAGACTTGCTCCTGTGCAGACCAGGTCACTGCTAAATCTTGTGTCCCACGTTGGGGTTCAGGAGGTCAGAGGTGGCACCTGCAGGGAGGAGGGGAGAGGTGACCCTAGACTGACCAACAAGTGATTCCATCCCATGGATGTCATAGTCAGGATAAGGGAGGGATTACAAGGGTCAAGCCTCTTCTTCAATGGCCAGTGTCCAAGTAGGATTCTGTCTGTTCTGACTTTGATCCTGACCTATGTGTTCCTGAACCCAGTTCCAGAATTCAGCTCATCAATCCAATTCCTATCTGCTGCTGAATCCAGCCTGGGCCTACCCCAGTTCCTGCAACAGCACCAGTGGTGACAGTGACATCTTTGCCATCGGGGGTTTGGGTTCTATATTGGTTTTTGTTTATTTGTATATATCTCATTTCATTGTTATTCTTTTCATTAAAGCTGGTTTAGTTTTCTTTTCCAACCCATAGATCTCTCTTGCTTACTCCCTTTCTCTCCCTGTTGGGAAGGGAGAGAGTTAATAGAGAACATCTGTCACTGGTGGACTGGCCAGCCCAGCCCTGACCCTTGACAAATGTGAAGACAGACTTGGTTTTGGATTGTTGCTTTGTGATCATGGTGTATTGTATTTGGTACCAAAAATGCCTACAAATCTTACAGCATCAGTAGGAAAGTGATGCTTTGCACATAGTGATGTTCCTTCCTGCTCCTTTCCCATTTCAGCTACTGACTTCACGTCTTTATTCACCTCAGAATGCTAGACTTGAGGGAAAGAGAATAACCATCCTTCCTCACCAATATTTGGACCAATATTTGGATCAATAGTTCACATTTTTCAGAAACAGCATTGCAATTTGGCAAAGTCTGCCATTTCCTCCAAATGTTCAGCATTTCACATGTAATTAACCTTTTTCCCTTTTACAATTTCTTCCCCATAAGAGTAGGATATTTTTTCTTCACTTTTCCTGATTTTCTCTGCCTTCACAGTGGGAGCAGATTGCTTTTATATAGTGTTCAGTTCTGCTTTAATACGGTTAAGGTATAAAGAGGTAGTTTGGAGTGAAATGATCAAAATGCCTCATTTTCTGCCACAGTTCCCCAAGGGTTTCAAAAGGAATGCAACTTTGCTCTTGCAGACAGATTGTATTTTTACTCACTTTAAGAACCCCTACTTAATGTTTCACTTTTCTGGAAACTAATTCTACTAGCTTTCTGATAATATAGTTCTTCATTTAATATGTCACTCAGAGGAAAAAAAAACTGATGGCAGTGGTTAAATTTGATGTGCTACTACTAAGACAGCAGTAGGTCCTGTCAAAAACCTGGTGTGTTATTTCTGCCTTCCATGTCTATGGTGATTTATTTGCAAGAGGGACAAATTCTGGAAGGTCTTAAAATGATTTTCATGCCACATTAAGTAATCAAGCCTGGAATCCATATATCTCACTCAGGTTGTAGTTGTTCTTGTCAGTTGCTGCATTGTTATTTATACTTTCAGTTGTGGACTATTTCTGTGTTGAAGAAGAAAATTATTTTAGAAGAGGTTTCCATTTGTTTTCTCAGATTCTTAGAAAAACAATAAAGAAATGATTTAACCAATGACTCTTACTGTGCTACAAATATAGTGTACAAGTGTTGTTTTCAATTTCTGATTTAATTTTATAACTATTGTGGAATATCTTGCAAATTAAATACAGCCTCAACTTACTCTTTTAGCTGTAGAGAATGTTCATAACAAGTTTCTGTCACCAATTTAAAAACACTGTACTTATCAAAAAGAAACCTGTCCAGTTTTGTTTAAAGGACTCACACCAGTTGTAGAGACCTTCAAGGATCTTAATTTTCAGTACTAGGGGCCACAACTTTTTTCATAGATTTGGTCACTGATAGTACTTTTTACTCTAACTCACCCTACACTCCTTCCCTTTTACTTCTCTAGTCCATTTTCTCATGTAAAAGTTTGTGAAATTAAAGTCAGCTGACAAAATTATCCCAAAAGGCAGTGCCAGAGGAGCAGCAGGAGAGGTGGCTTCATCAATTAAAAATATCTTTCTTAAAATTATATGCCCGGTTCATAGCTGTTCAAAGCTTTGTAGAAGTTTCCCCAACTGCCTCATCTGGCCTTGGCTGTCAAGGCACAGCAGAAGGGAGAGTGCTGCAGACACATCTGTAACCCATCCAATCTACAGTAATTGCATGAAAGCCACATGAAAATTTGTATTATTTCCTGGATATCTCATTGAAGAGCTTTGTAGGAAAGTGTGTGTTACCAAGTTATGGTAATGACTTCCTAGGATTATTCTAATAAAAATTTCAGAGGTTCAGCAGAGCCTTTTCTGACTGAGACACATAATCTGTGTTTTGCTGGTAACACAACATTTAAATGCCTCTTAGTTTAAAGAGAAAGGCACATATTCCTGTTATTCTTTTCTAGATACTTTCAAGCTTTATTTCTGTTATTTAATGCAACATTTTATGCTCCAGCCATTTTAAATTCTGACTTCTCTGTGTGTGTTGTATACAGACAGTGTTTTTAAATTTATTTACAAACAAAAACATTATGCCTGTACAACACAGGATAACATAGTATTTCATCAATGGCTAATAATTGCTTCTATATTATAAAATAAATTACAATTTTACTTATACAAAAAGACCAGAAAATCCATTCTGTTGAGCACACTTTAGAAAAAATAAGAGGAGATAAATAAAAGGGGCTTGTGAGGCAGTTCTCTCAGAAAATCAGTATGGAAATGTAATGCCTCATTTTAGAAAGGTGCCTATATTAAATAAGGGACCTTTGGATGTGTTAAATTTGTGGATGTCCTTTCCACCAATATTGCATATACAACTCTCATATATAAAACATTTAAAAATTAACTAGGGGAAAAGTTCAAGTAAATTGTTATTGAAGTATAGAAAGAAATTGATTTTTGTTCTTTCTGGTTAATGATATTGTCCTTGACTACTCCAGCATTTTAATAAGAGTGTGAAAAGATTGAGTACATATAATTAAATGATTATGTCCATTAGTTGTAAATTTTATGCATTATATTATGCAGATAATTTAGATAGCACTATTTAAGCAATTTGTAACAGAAAATTTTGCTGAATATGACTCAAAATGAATTTGCTTCGTTAAGAGAACAGCAATAAAACAGTGATACCACAGCAGTGGAGCAGAGGAACAGCTCACCAACAGTTCCTTCCAAGTAAAATTGTAAAGAAACCTTTTGCTGAGGGTAACTGCCATCAAGATTTCACATTTCATGGTGTTAGATCAACCATATTACTGACCATGGAGATATATGAATGAGAATCCTGTAAAATAAAAAAACAGTAAGATTTCAAGCAGTGTAAATTTGCAGTGTCTCCAGCCTAAGCCTTCTGAAGTTGCAGTGAGAGTTCAGCTGTGATCAATTTACTTCTGAGTGCTCTGCCAGCAGGCAGGCATGGACAAAGACCTTGTTGCTCTCTTGCAGAGGTATTTTGTTTGGTTTCTTTTCACAGAATGATTGAAGTTGGAAAGGACCTCAAGAGGTCAACTGGTCTAGCCTTCCTGCTCAAACAAGGACACCTAGAGCTGGTTGCACATAACCACATCCAGAAGGCTTTTGAGAAAAGCCACCTCTGAGAAGGGAGAATCTACAATATCTCTGGGTAACCTGTGCTGGTGCTTGGTCACTTGCACAGTAAAAGAAATATTTCCTGATGTTCAGATGGAACCTTTTATGTTTTAGTTTGTATCCACTGCCTCTTATCCTGTCATTGGGCACCACTGAAAATAACCTGGCTTCATCATCTTTGAAAACCCTTCAGCTGTTTATATACCTTGATAAGATCCCTCTGAGCCGTCTCTTCTCCAGGCTGAACAGTCCCAGCTCTCTCAGTATTTATTTATATGTGAAGTTCTCCAGTCCCTTCTTCATTTTCCTGGCTCTCTATTGAACTGTCATCAGAATGTCCATGTTTTTCTTCTACTGGGAAGCCCAGAACTGGACACAACTCTCCAGGTATGACCTCACCAGTGCTGAGAAGTATCCCTTCTCTCAATGTGCTAGCAATACCTTGTCTAATGCAGTTGAGGATACCAATACACTGTCCATGATTTTTAGGTTTTTTGGGGTTTGGGGGTTTTTTTAGGTTTTTTTTGCTTGGTGAGTTTGGTTTTGGGGGTTTTTTTTTTTGGCTGGTTGGTTGGTTGGTTTTTTTTAATGGGACTGTTGCAGAGCCATAAGACACCCAAGAATATCCATGTACCTGGATAGAGTTTAAGGGTATTAGCTGCCTTAAAAAGTAACTGAGGACTTCAGTCTTTTCTGGGGGAAGAAATTGCAATTTACTAAATGGGAAGCTCCTTGCAGATCCAGTCATCTGTTTTCCAAGAACTTAGAGGAAAATAGGTCCTATGATTATGAAGTTATTGTAGGTATTCAGTGTGTAAAGTGCAGGGAGTGAACTTTCCAAATGTGAATCCAAAACCAGAAAGTAATTCTGTTTCAGACCAAACCTCAGCAACCAGTATCTGTTTCTTGGACTCTATATCAGGTAAATATTGGAGGAGATATGTGATGATGCTTAGTATATAAATCTCTAAGTCTGCCTAGTAGTTTATATGTGATAGAATTGTAGATGACTGAGCTACAAATGTCATGGTGAAGTCCTCTTGAATAGATGGCTTTGATTGCATATCCTCCACTTTTTCTGACATAGCAGGGGTAATGAACTGCATTGAGATAGAGTTGAAGGCAAATATTTGTATGTTGTTTATATAGAGACATGTTTCTTTTCTTTGTTTAGGTAAAATTTTTATATAAGCTAAATTTTGTTCAAGAAAACTTAGTGTCCAAAAGCACTTGAAGAAATAATATGCCTTACTGTAAAACAGTGAGCATTGTTTTAACCTTTATTTAACTTTCTTAGTTTAAATATTTCTGGACAAAACCTCATTTTGTAGAGAGCAGTAAAATTACTATGAAGAGAGTCACAAACTGCCAAAAAGAGATTAATTTTCTGAATGTTTAAATGAAGCAACTTCAAAAAAAGAATGTCATTTATTCTGGAGCTATGAGTTTTGAGAGGTACAGGATATTCAGCTCTTTAAATGGTGTCTCAGAGAAGTGGCACATACTGCACAGCACCTTGATAAATAAAACATCCACAAATGTGGACACTTCAGAAACAGAAAAACCTGACAAAATGAAATTTACACTGAAACTCTTCTCTTTCATGCTGTATTTCTTAATTTGCATAATGACCTGGTGTGTTAGCACAGCAACCTGTAAGACAGTGAAAGGAATGAAAAGCCTTTTAGAAACATTGGGCTATTCATTCAGTGTAATTTTAAGTAGTGCTTCATATTTGAAGAACAGCTGGGAAGCAGAGTGCTCAAAATGCAGATAATTTCTGGAAATTTCTTATGTTACATATCATCTAACATGTTGTTTTTTCCTTCCTTCATCTAGTCTCCTTAAAGAAATAACAGCTGAGTGAACCTCTTTTCAAAATCTTTCAATATAAATTTTCAATATATTGTCATACTTATGACATGCAGGCAGTAAATTAGAATATCTGCTGGAGACCTAATCATTCATACATAATGGAAGTGATTTAGTTTTCTATGTTATTCATTCAATCATTTACACCCTGAGAAAGGAGCTTGCTCATCAAGCTTGTCCACCTTCATTTTCAACTCACCAAAAAGTGAAATTCACAAGTTTAGGAGGTAGGATAAAAATGATGGTAGTAAAACTTCCTTAAATTTCAATATAATGGTTTGAAATGTCTAATCCTTAGGTGAACTGAAGACATGGCTTTTGCAGTTCAGGTTAAGAACTTGACAGATTCAGAATCCCTTTTTGCACTAAGCACATAATCCTGGTTACAGTCAAGTCTCCTAAGGAGCAAAATAGAGGAGTAAGTTGTGGAAATAAAGCATAGAAAAGGTGGTGCAAAGCAAATGAGGGATACCAAAATCCCATTTCAAGCAGAAACAAGAGTGGTGGGAAATGAGGGAGAATACAGACTTTTTTGAAGCAGTGATCCAAAGGAGCTCATTGTGTGTGCAACCTGAGCACTTGCTGCATGCAGAAAGGTGCAGTGCTTTTGGAAAGCAGATGAAGGAGTTCCTTCTCTAAAATGGCATGTAGCATTTTCACAAAAATTAAAGGTTAATCCATAATCAGCATGGTTCTCACCTGTGAAAAACAGTAAGCTCAGAAATATCCTTTTTATATGTTAATCTACCTTGAAGCAGGTTCCTATTCTATCTTGGTAAGTGTCTTAAAAATCAGCAATGGCTTTTTCAAACAATCTTCCCAATTAGTGAGAAAAGGGCAACTAAACTGTTAGCTGAACTTCACTGAGCAGATTGTGCTGGAGTAACATTTACTTTGCATTTTGTGTGCCCTTACTATATTCTTTTTCACTATTTAAAAAAAAAAAAGAAAGTTTTGGAAGAAAATGGCTTTTGCTGTTAAGGAATTGCAAGTATAGTGCTATGTATTCCAGTATGTAATGAGAATTACTCCTAGCACTCTAATAGCAGAACAGTTAGTTAATCTTAATGTAAGACAAAATTTGACCAACTCTAAAAGTCAAAGTTTAATTGTTCTTGGGAGTTTGTCAAAAAAAAAAAAAAAATGACAGCTACACAGAGAAAGGAAAAATTGTGGTAGATTTAGATACTACTAGCTTTTATCTGCTTTTGAGAAACCAGCATAGTTTCTCCATAGGGTGCCTGTACTTTCTTTACTGGGATTAATAGAATCTGTCCCTTTTTCTTTTGATTTTAACAGGTCCAATAGTTCTTAGAAAATTCTCATGTCTCCACCAAACACTGCCTTAAGTGGAACAAACAACTGCTGTTTCTCTTCAAAACCTGAAAAAAAAAATTCTTATCTTTTAACTCTCAGGTATTGGTCTATCACAATATTTATTTGGTGTAAAACCTGCAGTGTGTTACATGTCTAACTGAACAAGTACACTCTAGAGAATGATCAAAGTATCTTTACTATTTTAAGATAATAGCTTCTACTTCTGTAGAGGGTATTAACCAGTGAAAATTTTTTTCAGAGCACTGAGCCATGTGGATAAATATGTCCTAAAATTAAGGAGGATGTTCTTTTTCCATTTAAATAAGTAAAAGGTTTACTGATCCTTGCAGTTAAAAAACCCTATATTTAAAAATGTTTCAAACTGGAAATGTTTCTGAATCACAATACATTTCTACCAGCTAGATTTCTCATAATTAATTCCACTAGAAAGCAGGTATAAAGATACATCAATCAACTCATTTGCATGGGAATAAATAACAACACAATGTGGAACATGGGTGGTGGATTATGTTCCATGTTGAAACAGTTGAATATGTATCATAAAATGCATTCCATTGGAATAGTTACCACTGTGTGCTTGGACATTGCTGAATGATATTTAAACTAAGCACAGAACATAGAAGGGAAAGTGCTTCAGTAGCTTATGGTATGAATTTAAGAAAATTATGGGAATGTTACAGTGTCTTAAGGGAAGAGCAGGAAAGATATTGACTGGAAATAAGAATAAGAAGAGAGTTTACATTTCACTGCTACATAGTCTGCTAATCAATTTGACATGGTCTGCTGCTCTTTTTCCATTTAAAAACCTGTGCTTTCTTGGTTCTTAATTGCTTTTATTCTTTCTTTACATTTGGTTGGTCACTACCTGGAGTTTTAAAGCAGTATTTTTTCCTCTTTCTTAAAAAAATCCCTTTTTTTCCACTCTGAAAGAAAATATTTCTGGAATAGTCATTTACCTTTTCTTCAAAGATTTCAAAATGTACAACTCATTTCTACGTGCTATTTATTTTTCAGCCAGAATTAGTTGTTTACCTCAAGTTATTTCTTATAAAGTTGCATGCCTGTTTCTTTAAGGTATGTCAACTCAAGTATAAATAAGAAAGTACTGTCAAAGGAAGGTACTAACTCCATGTAACATACAATACTGCTAGTAGTGGATCAGTATGAAAAAGGCTTGCACAAATATATACTGGAGTCATGTTAGTTGTGAGGCTCCAGATTTTTATAACATTTCATTGAACTAGGAGGTGTAAGGCCTGTTTCCTTGGATATAGATAAAAAATATGTCTGCCAACCATTATATCTCTGGTGAAATTAATTTTGGATGTTTGTTCACTAGTTGTCCCATTACAGAGATGTAATAAATTTATGTAGAAGTAGTACAATCCAAATTATATTTTTATAAAAGTTATGGGCCATATTTACATGACTAAATCTTTTTTTTTTCTTCCAGGACTGTATCAATAAATGTAGATTGTTTGCAAAACATGCATTTAAATTGACTTGGTATGAGTAGAGAAGATTGACTAATGATTCACATGCAGGGGCATGACACACAAGAGCTTATTGTTGATGAAATATGAGGCAAAGAGTGGATGAAGAAAAAGAAACTTATCCTGCTACAAGAAATAACACTGAAGAAATGAAGGGATGGGAAAATTGTTTTGCTGCAAGTCTTACAGGTTTTTCAGGACAAGGTAATTCAAAGGATTTCTGAAAACTGAGTTAGGTGAGTGGTGTGCCTGTGTGACCTTTAGTTTATCTTTCTTGTCAGGTAACTCCAAACATCTTAAGAAACATCTGTTGGATATTTCTCAAGGAAATAGGTCTCTAAGAAAGTAACTGAGGCTCTTTGGACCTGCTGAAATCTTCACAGCAAGTCATGGACAAAGTAAAAGGAGAAATTTTATGAGAAAGCATTTCAACATTTAATATTTTATCTTCTGTATAGCAGAAGGTGGAGAGTTAAGAATGACAGGATTTTTTCTACAAGAGCTGTGAAAATGTGAGAGAGACAGCATAGCTTTCAGATCCACGAAAGTATTTTCTCCTTGCAATATTGAACAAATTTTTTTGTTAACCACAGCTTCTCCTTCTTTTGGATTAATGAGAATGATTTGTCTTCCCTTCTCCAGGCTGAAGATGACTAGCTCTCTGATTTTAAAATTTAATTCTCCAATGGTTTTGTATTTTTCCTACTTCTCTCCTTTTCCTCCAAGAACAGTTATATTGCTGTGGAACCAGTTCCTGCTAATGCTGAGGTATTCAAGACCCATCTGGACGCGCTTCTGTGTCACCTGGTCTAGGGAATCCTGCTGTGGCAGGGAGGTTGGACTAGATGATCTTTCAAGGTCCCTTCCAACTCCTAACATTCTGTGATTCTGTGAACAGAGAAGAAAATACTCTGCTAATTGTTTCAGGCATGTGACACCAAGAGGTGCAGGGTCTGGAACTGCTGAAGCGTTAGTACTGATTAATCTCTTACTAATGTGAAGTGCTCTGTTGAAGGAGCATGCAACGTGAGTGAGGCAAAATCATCCCAGAGTTGATCTCCATACCAGAGGGCGAATATGGGTTGGTGTAATCCATAGTAAGCCTCTAAATTGGTAAGAGTAACCAGGTCTAAACGTCAATGTAAATTTGCTGGGAAAAACAACAAGCTGTATTCATTTTAGATACTGAGTAAAGTGTTTATCCTTCAAAAGATATTTAAATTCACTTATGTAGTGGCAAAAGTCTGATTTCAGTTCAAGTAACTGTAACCTAGTGTCAAGCAACATTTTTTTTCTTTAATTTTCATAAGGATCCACTCTTGAGATTAGTTTTTGATGTCCTTAGAAATCTTAGTGTTGTTGAAGTGATTGCTCACATTTAATGTGTAAAACCAAACAGATTCACATTGTGTGTGATGTAAAGAACACAAAGGGGTCTCATAGAAAAATAACTGAAGTTTCAAGCCGAAAAATGATGCATTATGTTTTATCACTGCTTAGACTATTGTTTGTGAAATCCTATTCTATTGGATAGCGCTGGCTTAAGATAGGACTTTAATATAATGTAGAAGTTTCATGTCAGATTTCCAAAGAGAGAATTTTACCAAGATTCAAATAGGGACTCCCAGCATTTAAAAAAAAACCTCATAAAATGCTGATCTGTTTAACTTTGTAAAATGGAAAGAAAAATCTATGTACAGTCTGGGACTTCCCTAGTGCCTGCCACAGGATCAGTGATGATGATGACATCTTTGCCATCAAGGGTAGGGTTCCATATTGGTTTTGTATATATTTCATTTTATTGTTATTGTTTTAAGGCTATTTTATTTTTCTTTTCCAACCCATATTTCTCTCTCTTCCTTGTTGCCTTTTTCTCCACTTTGGGAAGGGAGAGGGTTAATAGAAGGAATCTGTCACTGATTCAGTGGCCAGCCCAGCCCTGACCATTGACAGGATATGTACATGTCCAAGAATAAATAGATGATCTTGTATACAAGAAGTACAACTCTATTCACCATACTCAAGTTTTCACTCCTCACATAAAACTTCTTTTTCTGAAACTTAAAAAAAAAAACATTTTCATTCTTGGGTGGCAGATATTTAAACTGTTCATTTGATCCTTGGTCCTGCAGCCAGGACTTCATCCTGCCTGTCTCCCTGGCAGCCTCAGGGGGAAGGATACACAACAAGTGAAAATGTGGGACTTGGCAGTAAACAAGAGAAAAATTAAATTCCTACCTAAATTCCTATCACTAGTCTCCTACTGGAAATGAGTAAAATAAGAGGTAGTTGGCTTCCAGAAACCAGAGAATAATTTTTTCACTCCTATCAACTCCAATGCTTTTGGCCCTCTCCCCAGCTGTGAATCTCTGTGTCAACAGCAGTGCCTTCCACCTACAATTTTCATATGGGAAAATGGCAAGCTATGTAGTGGAAGCAAACTAGCAGGATTAATTCCCCATGTTATAAACTGAGTACTTGCCTTCCCTTATATTTTTTTTTCCCTCAAAGCAAAAGTAAAATCCAAATATACAATCCAAGCGTACCAGACCATTCCTATTTAAGGCTCTAATTTAAATAAGAAGACATTCAGTGCTAAGAGATTTTACACACAAAACCAAGGTAACATTTATGCTTTAAACTATTATTGTCAAATGCCAGCAGTTGTTTACCTTAAAAATACCACTTTGTGTACAGAAGAAATGAGAACAAAAATAAAAATCACTTCTAAATAAAAAGAGGTGACTGAAGATTGAAGGCTGATCACATCTGTATGACAGGCAGCCTTGCACTTCTGTTGTGGAAGGAATTTGAAGAGGAGGAACACGTAGTTTTGTTACTCTTTTCACTCCTATCAACTCCAGTGCTTTTGGCCCTCTCCCCAGCTGTGAATCTCTGTGTCAACAGCAGTGCCTTCCACCTACAATTTTCATATGGAAAAATGGCAAGCTATGTAGTGGAAGCAAATCAGCAGGATTAATCCCCCCTGTTATAAACTGAATGCATGTAGTATATTTTAAGTGAGAGAAGAAATTCTCATACCTTCATTTTTTTTGTTCTTGCTTTTTCTCCTCTCTTAAGATGGGAGAAGACTTCACCAAAGTACATTTGGAATGTTATGTGCTATTTTGCCTCATTTCTATTCCTATTTGCTAGCATCTATATAGAATGTATTTTCTTTTCTGTCTTATGCTGGTGAGAAGCACCTGGCAGAATAAGTGGAAAGACCACATTAGGGAATTTAAAAGTCTGTCATATTTCATTTTTGGTGTCTCCTCCTTGCGGTCTTAAATTTATTTTTCACTCCAGAAAGATTGAGAATTTGTGAGATGAATTTTAACATCATCCATCTGTGTTGCAAGGACTGCATTTTAGATTTTACAAAGAGAAAAGCAGCAGACATGTCTGGTGGATGAGCACACATTCTTTGTCTTGTTCTGCACTGAAGTAGTTCATGACTCTTGTTCCCTGCTAAGTGTAGGGTAAGGGTGCAATCATTTGAAATATCTGTGATTGAACTCAGCATGTAAAACTCCAAAGTACTGAAGAGGAAAACGATTTTTACCTTAAAATATATATCACAAAAATGCCACACATAATTTTCCATAGCAGGCAACCATAAAATGGCTCCTTCCTGACCCATCACTAAAATGTTAGGGTTACTTCTGAAGTTCTGTCAAACAAGATGCTATATGGTGTGCTTCCTTGGGTGACTAGGAAAGTTTACCAGTGATTCTATATTGCATTTGAATGTGGGTACTTCAAGGCCTAGATACCCAGTGACACTACATAATAATACCTGCAGTGCTGAGGAGCACTGATTTAAAAGTATACCCTTTATAAATTATAATTGTTGATTCATAGTACTGATAAATAGACTTTTTTCCCTCCCTTTGGTAATTTTAAGGATAGAATATATTTTGCCCACACATGGGTATTTACAAAATGGTGTAGTTAACATATGCTTTAGTTTCACATTTTGCTGAGTTTTTTTGCCAAAGTTTCTTTCAAAAATCAAACTTAGTTTGAAAGTCTTACAGTAGTTATTCGCAATTAAAGCTGGGAAGCAGTTAAAAGACAAATTCCAACAAATATATATCAGTGTATACTTGTTCAAGTTAATCCCTCATAAAACATTGCTAATGCCTGCTGTCTTACTAGATGACTTTTGTGTTTTATTAGACCAGCAGTGGGAAATGAATTCTGTAACTGGAATTCCACTGATGACAACTTTACCCCCTTTTCTTCCCATAAAATTCAACATGAGGGAACATTCAAACATACCACTGTAGACTTCAATTCCTAGCAGAGGAAGCAGAAGGGACTAAATTAAAGTGTCAGAGATTATCACAATCTCTGAAAATATAGATAGCATATGGAGTTTAATCTTCAAATTAAATATTTCTTTCAATTTACTCTTCTTACAAATCATCAAATGCTGGATTACATTTTTCCATATATTTTTGGTCTAAGGCATTTGACTGTAGAAAGTTGGGTGGTTTTTTTTTCACCTGCATTGATTTCAGATGCCATTGCCTTCTGTCATGATATACAGTATAAGTAATACTGAGTAACCCAACAATGGAACATTTTCCCTTTTTAATCTCCAGGTCATGCTGAATACCTGCTCTCTCTGACCAGATGTGTTTTTAGGTAGATATGAAACATTCAGCATTACATTACTCCACTGGTGTTATTTCCGGGTTAAATCAATTGAAGTTAAGCTTTAGTGAGCACCTACTTTAGATCTTAAGGACCCTAAAGAATCTTTGAATTTGTTGGGAAAAGCTAAACAGTTAATGCAGAGTGTTCAAGAAGTTCAAGTAATTGACTGTGAGATTAAGTAAGGGTGATTTGTTGGTCTTCTTGTTAGAGGAAAAGATAGAGATGTAAAGGTCAGAGTTGTTTTCCTGAAGAGAGTTTCATATTTGGCTGATGACTCAGAAACAGAGATCAGGTTCACATTAACTCTTCTGTTTAATTACATTGCATCTCTTGAACAAGGTAAATGAATGTAAAGCTGTGAGGTTTCTTGTTATGCTGTATAAACAATTCGTGGTCATCGTGGAACTTACAGTAATAGAACACTGATGTTTTTATGAATAGTCAAAGGAAAACGGAAGATCAGTGCCCAGTTCACCACAAGGATTAATGGACCATGTCACTGCTAAAATGTAATGAGTTCTGGCATAAGAATTCCCACCCTGCAGAGGAATCATTTAGAAAACAATTTGTCAACCCCACATGCTTCAGTGACTGACCTGTTGGAATATTCATTAGGCATAGCCATTTGCTTGAATATTTCTAGTAGGAACTATTTTTGCATGCTAACTCCTTCCAGGAGATCTGAAAATGCATCATAAAGATAAGGAAATGCTTTATTCTTACATGTTGAAAATCACTTTCATGAATGCAAGTCTGAAAGCAATTTGAGAATACTTGATTTTTAATGGGAGCATGACCTAAGCCTTTAAGCTGTGGATAATGCAGGCTATTCATTAATCTGATCACAAGCTACAATGGCTGCTCATCATTGAATATATTTACTGTTTTTTCTTATTGAGCATTTTTTGCACGAACTGCAGTATTACTTTTTAAGACAGTTTTGTACTTTCATTTGAAAGGTTGGTAGTCTGGGTTTTTTGTTTTGGGGTTTTTTTTATTATTATTATTTCAGTGGAGCAGTCATCCATGAAATGGTAAACTTGGTAAAAACTGTGTCTTTGGGACATCAAGCTTGAAAAGCTTGTCAGCAGAATCAAGTCTTCCAGTTTTCAGACTGTTCCAGTTCACTGGCTGGATCCATGAGGAAAGAACAATTTGGACATAGGTCAGGAACCTCCTGTCATTATTTTTACAGCAAGTTTCAGCACCGTGCTTGCTCCATAGTGATACTCGAAAAACAGCAGAACTGGTGTGGCACAGAGCTAGTGTGCACAGAAATAGTAATTTGACTACATCACATGTAAAGGGAACCACTTAGACAAGTAAGTGTATACATTAGCAATTAAAAGTTTTCATATGGTTAACTGTGCATTACATAAGAAATTCAGGCTATGCAACCATATATGTGTTTGATATGAAATTAAGTTATGGGAAAGAAGCAAAATAATAATGGGATAATGGAAAATGCTTTTGATGTATCACATTGAATTGTTATCAGCAAGTTTCCATGGAAAGAAAAGTACTAACTCTTACTGAAAATGTAGTTAAAAGGGAGACAAGAGTACTATCGCATATTTCATATAATGAATTGTGGCTACTAGAGGAGAAATATTCAGGTTTCTCCTGCTACATCGAAGACAAGAAAAGACTTTTATTGTAGTATATTACCTGCACAGAATATATTCCACATCTGCATCTTAAAGTAGACACACTGGATTTATCATAATAGTATCAGATTTCTTATATCAGGTTCCTTTTGAACCTGGACAGGTAGGAGCAGATTTCATCTGTTTTGGCTGTAATTGCTTTGGCAACATTATCATCTTCTACTTCACTTGCTTCACAAAAACTCTTCAAAAATCTGAATATTTCTTCTCTGCAGAATAGAAAAAAGTAGGCATAATCAAGGAGGTCTTGACTTGGTGAAGCTTAGAAAAAAGGAACACCAAAGCTGTGTCATTGGTTTTTTGTTTCTTTCAGCCTACTGAAGCTCAGCAGAAATAAGCGAATATCTTATGTGCAAGCAAAGAAAACCTTTGCTTGTTAGTCAATGCTTGTTGCTAATTCCTGAGAGTGCTTTCAGATTTCTTTTTTTTTCAAAGTAGATTTTCCTGTCATTAAGACCAGCTGCAATGTTTACAAACTGAAAGAAAAATGAAAGTAAGATTACAGCTACAGCAAAAGACAGTTTCAGATACAAAGAGTGAAAGGATAAAAACTTTTTTATTACAACCAGGATGAAATTTGTGACACAACTGACAGTAAGATTTCACAGGGATCAATGAAATCAGAGTTTTGCTAAATTCTCCAGGGTCAAAACTGGCTACATTTATGAAATCCATCTAACTTTTTTTTTAAAATACTGAAAGAGCTGAAATGCTCTTCTAAAGTGAATTCTCCTAAACCAAAAAGTTAGTTTTGCAATAAGGAAGAAATATTCATACAAGGAGCTAGAGAAAATAGCTGCTTTGCTTGAAATTCTGCATCAGTGCAGTTAAAGTTCTATGCAGGCATCAGCAAAGTCATACATGAGCATCATGTGAGCGTGTTCGTATTTCTCAGCTGTTGACTTTTACTGTCAAGGCTATGGCCACAGCACAAAATTTGTTTGAAAGCACTGACCTAGAAAATCTGACATTAGAAGCCTACAGTGCATACATGGAGTTTGATGAAGGTTGTATGGTGGATCAACTTTGGCTGGCTGTCAGATCCCCACCCAGTCACTCTCTCACCCCTGCCTCCTCAACAGGACAGGGAAGAAAATGAAAAAAAAAGTCTCTTTGGTCAAGATAAAAACAGAGAAATCACTTGCAAATGACCAAAACATCATGGAAGAGATTCTACTGAAACTAAAGTTGGTGAAAATTCTGTCTTTACACCAGAAGTGTATTTGCCTAGTTCACTGCAACATAAATTTGTTGCTGTTGGATATCTTATTGTTCTCTGAATAAAAGCTTTAATCCAAACATTGCTGAAACCCTATTCCCAATGTGAGTATGCTGTTCATTTTAATACTACAACTGCTCAACTTAAGGTACATTTTAAAAAGAAGCAAATACAAATTAAGGTTTTGATCCAAGTTCTGTTAATTTTGTTTCCTCCATTATTATACTTATTCCCAAATACTACCCTTTGGTCAACATGTGAAGTGCCTGTTCAATCTGACTCAGTTGGACTATTCTAAATTTCATTACAAATATTACTTCCTATGCATTTTCAAACATAATTATATTCCCCTCTTTATTTTAAGCATATGTAAATGTTTTTATTTGAGCAGAAAATAAAGAAACTGTGTGCTAGAAGATCATTGGAAGATCACTGGAAATAGTCAAAACTTAGTAAAGCTTTGTGAAGTTGGTGACAAGCACATCTGAAAAAGATAATTGCACTATTGAAAAAAACGCAAACATGCCCTTTGGATTCTTGCAAGTGTTTCTCTCAGTTCCTCAGTGTTTTTTTATCAAGAGGGGACAAATATTCCCTTTTTTTTGGTGTTTGGTTCATATTTTTACAAAGGTATTTATAAGAATAGCAAATGATGGTCTACCACCTTTTTCTGCTATAAAGTTAATGAGTGATGGCCCATGAGGCAGCAGTGTGCTCTTGTGGCCAGGAGGGCCAATGGGATTCTGGGGTGTTTTAGAAGGCTTGTGGTCAGTAGGTCAAGAGAGGTTCTTCTCCCCCTTTACCCTGTTGAGGCTGGATTATTGTGTCCAGTTCTGGGTCCCTCAGTTTAAGAAGCATAGGGAACTGCTTGAAAGAGTCCATCACAGAGCCACAAAGATTATTAAGGGGGTGGAACATATTTGTTATAAGGAAAGGCTGAGAAGCCGTGTCTCTTTAGCTTGGAGAAGAGGAGACTAAAGGGGGACCTCATTTATGCTTTTAAATATGTGAAGGGTGGATGTCAGGGGAATGGGGTCAGGCTCTTCTCAGTGAAGCCCAGTGGCAGGCCAAGAAGCATAGGAGGTTCCGTGTGAATACAAGAAAATAATTTTTCCCAGTTCAGGTGCCAGAGCACTGGAAGAGACTGCCCAGAGAGGCTGTGGAGTCTCCTTCTCTGGAGAGATTCAAAACCTGTCTGGACGTGCTTCTGTGTGACCTGGTCTAGGGAATCCTGCTGTGGCAGGGGGGTTGGACTAGATGATCTTTTGAGATCCCTTCCAACTCCTAACATTCTGTGATTCTGTGATTCATCATCGTATGTGAGGACATGCTATGGTTTCTTCTATCGGATTGCCTTTGGTAAAAGGCCAGCAAACATAGTAGATTAATGAACTCCTTGTTAGTAGTCAAAATGCTGTTCTAACAGAACCATCTGGATGTCTGTTGCAATCAACTTGAGTCCTGCTGATGAGAGCTGGAGTTCAGTCAATGATTAGTGTCCTCTACAGGTGTCTTTAAAAAGGGTGATTAATCAGCTGGATGGGGTGATTGGTCAGTTTTTATCGCAGAGTTCTGTTCGGTCAGAAACTTAAATAATAAAGACAGAAGACTTGGGTAATAAATGCTCTAAAAACCCATCAGAATGAAAATAGGCTTTTTGGGCTTCTGTATTTCATTCGTCAGTGCCCCTGACAGTCTACTTCCTTGTTCTGCATAAATTGCAGCCCTATATAATTTCATCAATTTAAATTCACAGACATAGGGTCATTTATGCAATCATTTGGTCTTTTGTTTCCTAGGTAACAGGAATGTCAAGAGATGGAATATGGCAACCCACTTTCTTTTCCTCTATTATTTGTTCTCATGCTAATCCATATAATTCATTATTTTCTCTCTCCTCCTCCTCTTTCCTCTTTCCACTTAGTCATTTTGTTTAGTTGAATGTTGAACAGAACATTTATTTAGGCTGCCATTTGTAGAGAAAATAGACAAGTATTTAGATGAGAACATTTTAAACTTGACTAATCTATTAAGAGTGTATGTAATCTACAGGTGGAGCTTTTTCTTTTTAGTCTCACAGAAGGAACATATTTGCAAAATTTAACAGCTCTGCAGGTAAATTGAGCAAAACTAAAAATTGAAAATGCTGTGTTCTTTGTTCCTCTTCTAGATCTATATGTAGAATTAAGAACCATCATTTCTGTACTTAAATTTTAATGTTTGACAGCTTATGGGCAGTTTATCATCTTTTTTCCTGAACATATACTTCCCAAACTCTCACAAACACTGAGTAAAGAAATCAAAGCTCTCAATTTGATCTAAATACAGCATTACCAAATAGTTGGAGGTGGGACATAGTCAGACTGAGTCCAATATGCTCTGACCTGGTTCTTTTAAATATCCCACAAGTGGAGAGGATAATGTTTAATCTCAGATTACTTATTTAAAGACACTTGATATTACATAGGAATTCTAAGTGATATAGAGTGATACAGAGTGATAGCAGAGTGATACAAAACAGACTGAAAATGCAATACAAAAAAAAAAGAGTACTGCAGGGAAATAATTGAAAAAGCAACATACACTCTGTATCTGTAAGACTTTCTAGGAAAAGAGTACTAACTGTCATCTACAAATGAGCTTTTGAAGCAGCCTTTTATTTTCTGAAATATACTGAGTCTAGTAAACATATTAGAATTAATAAATAGCATCGTCTGTATGTGGTAAAATGCCAATTTTATCTTCTTTTATTTATTACTAGATTTTTTCATTTCAGAATAACTGAATTAGAGGATTTGTCAGCTTTTGTAAAACTATCCAGTGGTCTGAAACAAATAACAATTAGCATGCACTGTTTCCAGTTTTAATTTATAGTGCAGGATATCTTCCAGGTTCAGAATGCTTCATGTTATCTAAGGATGACTCACAGAAAACACAGATTTCCCCAGGCATTCTTTATAACATACACACTGCATATTGTAAGTACTATGGTATTTATTGTAGTAAATATACAGGGACTACTGAAACTAATGTGACAACTTATTTCTCTAGCAAGTGTTCCTCATAATCCCAGATCATGGAAATTCAATCTGACATTTGTCTTCCGAAGCTTGAGACAAAAAGGTTCTGATACAAAGAAGACATGTGAGTAAAAGAAATAGGATTAATAAACATTGAAAAATACAACAGAACCAATTGGAAAAAGTGAATGTTGTCAGTATAAGAAGCCTGTACAGTTCTGTGCAACCTTTATTGCCTCAAGAACTATTGGAGGACTCTCTTTCTCTGAAATTCTTTTCAATACTTATGCTTTTGACAGATGATGGAACAGATCCTCCTAAAAGCTTTGTCAAGGAGTATGGTAGACAAGGAGATGGTTATAGACAGCGAGCATGGCTTCACTAGGGGCAAATTGTGCCTGACTAGTCTCATGACCCTCTATGATGGAATGACTCAGTCAGTGGATAAGGGAAAAGCAGATAGATGTCACCTATCTTCACTCCTGTAAGGCCCTTGACACAGTCTCACACAGCACTGTTGACTCTAAATGGGAGACACAGATTTGATGGATGAACTGTTGGATAAGTAAGAAATTGGGTGGAGGATTGCATTCAGAGTTGTAGTCAATGGCTCAGTGTCCAAGTAGAGATCAGTAACAAGAGGTGTCCCTCAAGGGTCTGTATTAGGACTGGTACTTTTCAATAACTTAATTAATAACAGGGACAGTAGGATTGAGTAACAATATAATAGCTTAATAATCCTGAATATTGAGTCAGAAGTTCCCAAAATTTTATATGATATCTTTTCTCTCACTTTCTTTATCATTTTGAGTCAGTCTTTTAATTCAAAAATATGAGACAAAATTAGCTTTTGATGCCCTGACTGTGAAAATAATTAGAAGCTTAAAAGCAAAATAAAATGTGTGAAACTGTGTAGATGTGTTAACACAGGAAGTATTTCATGGTTCCTTTTTAAAGGGAGAAAAGAAAAAAAATGGGAGGCTTATAGAGGCAGAATGATGATAGACCCCTTTCTCCTTAACTCCTCTGATTATCCTCATGGGGCTGCAGAGAAAGTGGGAGTGAAGTGAAAAATATTTTGTTTAAATATCTTCTCATGTGAGCAAACCTTCTAGCCTCACAAGGAATTTTTCTTCCTTATTCTGCTTGGGAAGGCATTCTCTACGTTTGACATGCTTTTGGTATTGTGGGCATGTGATTGGGAGTCTTGATGGGGTTTTTTTGACTGTTTGCTCATGCTGAGTCATCTGAGAAGTGGCTTTCACCTGGGAGCAATCTTACTCACCACTTATCTCCTTTAAAGAGGACTGATGCTGCCTGGGTGTGAAGTGAACTTACCCAGTATAGTAGGAGAACAAGCTGTTGCCTTGAGAAAGGAAAGGAAGTTTCACATGGATCTTCAGGAGTTTCACTAAGCTGTGCCTGCAGATTCAAGAGGGTAAGAGTGGTGCTAATGAAAAATTATTTGACTCAAAACTTCTGTTGTCAGTTTGGGTTAAAGATGAATTTCTCTGTAGGTACTTTGATGGTCACTGTCTTCCAATGGATTTGGGTGTTATTCTCTGTTGCCATTAAAGTTCAGCTGAAGTCAGTCATCTGGGCATAGATCTTCCTTTTTATTGTTTATATTTTATTCCTATATTTATTATGTTCAAAAGTCAGGAAAACACACAGTACTGGACTTTTTTTTTCTTTTGCACATCTTCACAAGGACATTTATTTGACACTGTCAAAGTAGTTATCTCAGTTCTTCACACCTAGTCTTCCCCACTGGTGACTCCTGCCTAGTATCCACATCTACGCTGAGTCTTTCATGTGATGATAAATGATAACATTACTGCTGGATTATTATACAATAATCTAAGGACATCCCATTACAGTCCTGCATAAATGTGACTGAATTATAAAAAAGGTGGCTTTAAATATTTTGAAGTCATTATGTAAAAGAAAAATGTTGAATGAGAACCTAAAACCTGAAGGTGCTTTGTATATATTTATATTAGTGAAGGAAAAAAAAAGCTACCAATGCTTAACCTTCAGAGGAAAAGGGCATCAATTTTATATTGAAGGATAAATTAACTCAGACCATTTTTTCATTTTGCATAGAGCCTCAGAAGTGTTACTCTTCCTGTTAATGTGATCCTGTTCTTCTTAGGAAAGATCTTTTGCTACCTTGTACCATATCCTGCAGACATTCTGCTCTCTTCCCTCAGTATCACATAGTTAGTGTGGCTCTTTTTTTAACTGTTTCCACTGTGTCTCTGCTATTGCTCAGGTTCTTTAAGCAGCTCCTCAGTCTTACAGGTTTATGTTAAGTATGTCTTTTCACCTGCCCATTTTGTGTGTGTTCCCTATTTGAACCTCCCTCTCTGCTGACTCGGAGAGTGCAAATGTTGGTTTTGTTGATGATGCTGGAATCCAGTGTAACATAGAAAACAGATTTCAACCTCTTACCTCCTAAACATTTATTATGTTATTATAAGAAAAATAATACTCCTTAGAATGGTGTTGTTAATGAACCTGCATAATATTTGCTGTTGCATAGTACTTGAATACTTCTTTTTTTGTGTATCATTTTAACAACTGGAGTAATTTTAGTCCATCACAAGCACTAATAAGAATCATACTACTTTTTATACTAACCATAATTGCTTTCCATGAGAAGATTGTACATTTGTGGTAGCAGTCTTTTGCCTTTACGGAACAAAGTGCAGTTGCATTTGTATCCCTTCTTATACTAGACTTTTTACTGTAGACTAGACAGAAATTGGGCTGGATAGAAATTACTCTAGAACTTTCGGGTGTAAAAGTTTTGTCCACTTCCCCTTTTTCTGCTAGTTGTCTGGATAAAAGAACTTTTTTTTTTTTTTTCCCCTGTTTCACTCTGACTATTTTAAATTTGTTTAAAGATCTTCTTTAATAATTAGCAATTAAGTCACAAATATGCTCTGGAGCATATGTTTATAGTTGTCAGAGCTCAGAAGGAAATTGCATCTCATGCTATTTTGTGTCTTGCTTAATTTTCCATACCCTGGAGTCAGTTCTTTACCAGGCAGTGTCTGGTTGCAGATTTGCTTACTCCCATGACTTCTCTAACGGATTTGGATAGACAGAGATAATAGACTTGACAAAGAGATAGAAGAATGGTAGGCTGACTGGGAGTAAAATTCATTTAGTTCAGTACCCCGTGTCCAAGAGTAGAATGAAGCAGAACAGGAGGGAGGATACAATAATTTCCTCTGATGCTTTCTCAAATTCATCAAATGGCAAACCAGATGATTTTATGCTTTCATAACTCTCAGTAAATGTCTTTCATGTTTTTTTTCCACTCTTCCTTCAACACAGTGTAAAGTTCTGGCATTTTTCAGCATGGAGTTCTATGGATTAACTGTATAGTACATGGAGCACAAGCTCCTGTTATTTCTTTTGAAAATGGCTTTTGCTTAAGACCTCTTATAATTAGAAGATACTTAATAGTGCAATGAAAAACCTTAAAATATGAACTGCAAAGGTTGAAATTTTATGATTTTTCACTCCAGGCATAATTTAAACACAATATTTGACAATGTTTCACATGGTTTAAATAGTTTACAATCTTGGAGGAGAATGTGAATGATTACATTGTCTTCAGAGGAACTGAAAACTGTCTAAATAGAATTGACATCTGAAGAGCTTAAAACAGGTATATATAAGTTTGTTTTCTCCTATTACACAGAACCACAGAATGTTAGGAGTTGAAAGGGACCTCAAAAGATCATATAGTCTAACCCCCCTGCCACAGCAGGATTCCCTAGACCAGGTCACACAGAAGCGCGTCCAAAGGGGTTTTGAATCTCTCCAGAGAAGTAGACTCCACAGCCTCTCTGGGCAGTCTGTGCCACTGCTCTGGCACCTCAACTGGGAAAAAAAATTTCTTGTATTCACATAGAACCTCCTTTTCAGAGTTTCTGATTACTACAGCAAATCCTCTATTAATTAGTAGAATGAGTTACAAAAAGGGGAGCACTAGCTAAAGCAGGTGCAATGAAGTAATTGCAGTGTTTGACCAATTAGCAATATTTTCAGGGTTGCTTTACAGTCAGATTCTCAACTGACAATGGCTATCCAATCACGTAAGAAACACACTCTCAAAAGAAAGTCTTTCTAAGAAGTGTGTTCTACTTTCATTTTTTTCCCTTTTCTTTTTAATTAACACTTAATATCTATTGCGAACTTTTGCAGGAGGCAGATTTTGCTTAGACAGAATGTGTCTTGGTACTATCCACAAATATTTGCACAAGTATTTTGTTTTCCAAAGTTCAAATACTGCATGACTAGAACAGTTGGAAAGTGTTGTGCACAGTTTACCTTTTTGGGAAAGGGTGAGTTAGCAGAACAGGTTGCCCAGAGAGGTTGTGGAAGCCTCATCCCTGGAAGCTTTTAAGACAAGGCTTGATGGGGCCCTGGCCAACCTGATCTAGTGGAAGGTGTCCCTGCCAGGCAGGGGGGTTGGAACTAGATGATCTTTAAGGCCCCTTCCAACTCTGATGATTCTATGATTAAAAAACAAAGCCATGATGTAATACTGTTTCCTTGCCTTCATCTCAGCAAGAGTCTGTAACCAGCTTTGTTTTGTCTGTGATGTTTCAAAAACGGTAGCAGTGATAACTTGTTGCAATGTGGATTTGAAAGCAGCTCTGTGCTTAGCATACTTTATGTCATGGTTAAGTGTTCTTTAAATCATTTTCCTGTAATAGCAGGCTCTTACAGCTACATACAGGTAACTTCAACCAGATGCTTATTTTTTAACTGTAATTAACAGAACATTTCTTCTTAAGAAATAGTTTTTACAATGATTGCAGTAACTATACTTTTGTTCTTCTGAAGTGCTAAGTGTTGTAATCATCACCTGTTCACTCCCATGGTTATTGCTCCACAGACTATTAACAACCCATAGCACCATTTAACTAAATGACTGACTGACTCCTGATGAATTACTAGTAATGGATATGTTACAAAAAGATCAGCCAAAGCATCTGCTGAGCTGTCTGAGATGGTAGAATATGCTCTGTAAACAAGTCCCACAGACAAATTTTGTTTGCTTATTTAAAATGCCTTTAATTCCTTAAAATTGTTGCTAAAACTTACACAGAAATAGTGAGTATGAATAGCTGAAATTTAAGAATTTTCCCAGTCTTGCTAGTGAGGTAGTTATGATAGAGCTGTGACTGATGAATGAGGATGCTGATCTCAGTTCTGTTGATGTAAGACTATAATAAATACAGTGGAGCTATGGAAGAATATCTCCAGAACTGTCATGAGACAGCTGAGAGCAGAATCAAGATGAAGAGACTTGCATCCTATTCTGAATACAGAATCATGTCCCTGCTTGTAAGTAGCCAGATATTGTTTGTCTTACCTGCCATCTAGCTTGGACATTAGAAAGGATTGATACAGTGTTCAGCAAGAGCTCCATAAAGCCTGTTTAAAACCCTGCTTGCTCAGGTAGCTAATCTCTCCCTGCTCTTAAACAGGACTTCACATTTTCCCTGCTGTGGGACCATGGTACACAGAATCATAGAATCACCAGAGTTGGAAGGGACCTTAAAGATCATCTAGTTCCAACCCCCCTTGCCTGGCAGGGACACCATCCACTAGATCAGGTTGCCCAGGGCCATATCAAGCCTTGTCTTAAAAGCTTCCAGGGATGGGGCTTCCATAACCTCTCTGGGCAGCCTCTTCCACTGTCTAACCACCCTCACAGTGACATTATCACAGTTACTTCATCCAGACCTCTATGGACATTGCAGCTGGAATGAAGACATCCTTACAGTTTAGAAATCCATCCCACTTGATTAGTTTGAAGACAGATTATTAGCCATTCATTCCAAACTCTGAATAGCTATTACCAAAACTAATGATGTTGGATTACTGATACAACTACCTGCACAGCAGTGTAAGTGGACCAGTACACAGCTCTTCATCAAACCAAATATTCCAATGTGATTCATTGTGGTTATAAGTTAATAAATTGTCTTAGCCAAACAATGTTGCTAATTTGATGCACCTATGATGAGGTGGCCATCTTTCATTTTATCTGAACTTGTTCATTACACTAATAGGTCCTCTCACTCATTACTCTTGTCAACATGACTGATGCCTTATATAGTAGCTAGATTATTAAGAAAAATTGTTATCAAGAACATAAAGCAATAAATAAACCCTTCTGCTGATGGTCTCTTTTGGGGAAGACTCTCATTTCAATACCATTGTAAGATTTGGTTAACAGTTACCTCCTGAATACATGATTCCCAGAAGACTCCATCAAAAGGAAACTAAGAGAAGGAAAGAAATTTGAGCAACACAAAAATATCACTGCAAATTGTACAGAAACAGTTAAGCAGGGTGAAATGATTCAGTGTAATGACAAATTTAAGGTACTGAGCAGGTATTGCTTTCAGCAGTTGTTCAGCTACAACTGCTGTCAACATTAGAAGTCAATATATATTGACTATATCAGGAAGGTCTGGTCCACTCAGCAGCCACAGCAGAACCAGCAGCTTGGAGGCAGCAAGGGCCACAGCTCTTCTGGATGCCCCTTTGCTCACATCTTAACTCCACCATGGTAGAAGACACTCTACCTGTAGCATTATATAACAAGGATTGTTATTTTGCATGTTCTTGATTGTCCTAGGAAAAAAAACTGAAAAGCAGGCTTAAGTGAGGGAGACAAGCAACATTTGATAAAATATCCAAAACCAAACTGAGCCTTCTCATAGTCTACAAAATGCTCTGCTTTTGCAAATGAATTTTGTTTTGATGGCATACTTGACCAAAAAATTTTGCAGTGTCCCTCAGGTTATGTTATCCTGCTATTAATGGTAGGCTTTTTCCCTGGTGGGTTTTAATTCTACAGTGTACAACAGAATTAATTTAGGAACCTTCCAATCAGTCTTCCTAAGTTTGGAATTCACCTATTTGATTAATATTTAAGGTATCATTATTAGTCATACTATCACTATTCATGTTGTGTACAGCTTACATTTCTGAGTGATGGATAGAAAGTAACTTCAACAAAAGGTCACAGTTATTTTACTAATGACAATATCATCACTATAATTATTAGAAATTATAATTCAGCATTCACTACATTTTAATGACCTTTTTTAACAAAAATCAAGAATTGGGCTAACATGTATATAAAGGGTACTACTTAAGGGTGTCATCTGAGGAGTGTTACAAATCAGGCTCTTATCTGATACAGTTTTGGTTACAGTCAGAGTAACAGGGAAATATTTAACTTGAGAAATTGGCATACAGTTATAAACTGTGTTCTGTGTTTATGAATCTAGAAACAGAATCAGACCTAATTTCTTTCAGAAGTTCCTGAAGGGATTTATGTTGACTGGTTCATTAGCTGCTATTATGATCTTAACAATAGATCTTTCAGCACTCATCTCCTATTTGAGGCTTCCTACAATTGTCTTATGAACAACATTAAGCCTCTGCTGGGACAGTGTTTAGATCACCCTGTGCTATCTTTTTTCTGGGTACATGTAAGAGTTACAACAAAGAATTTGGTACTCCTGTTACTGACTAGTTGGCAATAGTGCACAATCATCCAAGGATCTGTCTGACCTTTCAAGGTAAAGGGAATGCTGACAGATGCCTTGAAATTTTGTGTCATGTCCATATTGTCTGATACCTTGAGCTTTCCTATCCTACAGCATCCTGCAACACCTCTGTGATGCACCCAGTCCTAACTTCTCTTCCACACAGACAGCCTGTGGCCATATGCCAGGACAACAAACAGGGAGAGTTTCCTAAATACCCACTGCAAGACCTAAAGTTTCTCTTCTTGAGACTCTTTGTTGCAGGGGCCTGAGATGAAGATGACACCTGCAAAAACATGTTTTATATATATTTGAGTTCCATAATATTTCTGAGTTCCTCTACACACATCTCTGCCATTCAAACTGTGTCTGGATGCTCAGGGATCAGGGACTATAATGGGGATTAGACTGGAAAGAGCTATTTTCTCCATATGAAGAGTGTCAAGGGTGACAAAAAGTAAATATATTTCTCAGTGGTAGGTCTGGAAGCACAAAATACTACATTTTTTAACCCAACCCTCGTGTCCAAGTCATCTGTATCTGAGGCTAGATTAAGTAAAGTTAAATGTGAAACTGCAGAACAGATTATCTGTCTGTAGGGTGTTTCAAAAGGGTTTCTCTGCAATAGGTGAACATGATGACACACCAGTTGTTGCTATGTGTTGCTTGGAGGGAAGGCTCCAGAGCCAGTCCTGTCATTTTATCTATAAATTCTGAGTAATTAGAATATTAGAATCCTGTGCAAACCAGGAGATGTATCAGTGTGTTAATATAGGTGCAGCTTTTAATATTATTTTAAGTAGTATGTGTGAGGAAAAAGTACACAGGTCACATTAAAACATGACAAATAGCACCAACATTAAAATACAACTTAAAATGTATTTCTAAATTTTTGATCTGACTACTGTTTTTCTCTAATGTACTTCAAATTACATTTAAAAATTTTGATGTACTTGTACACAAAGAAATGCTGTCAAGATATTTTGAACATTGACTGAGAACCCTCTGGCATGCCAAGATGGCTTCATAGGCAGCTTCTTTGTTGTTCATCATTGATAGCTATTTTACATTTGATGTTCTTAATGAAGAACTGCTTTCTTTCCTAATTAGGTTGTGATAATTGAAAATCTTGCACCTATGCTGGTGATTTTTATAAAGCCAGATTATCCTAATTACAATTTGGCAATTCCTTTTGACAGTGTCAATCTTTTCCTCATTCTTTTCCAGTAGCTGTTTGTGAAATGCTCTCTCTGTAATGAAGCACAGATCATTACCATTCTATGGCTGAACAGAACCAGTGAGGAACAGTGTATGTTTGGGTAAAAAAAGTAAGGATTACAAGAAAGAACTTGTTTCAAGTAGTATTAGAAGCATTTAAAAAAAATGATTAGAAGAAAAAGTAGTGCAAATAGATGTATTCTAAACTTTTTTAAAAACCCAGTTTGGCTTCCAAAAAGTCAGTGCCTTCACCATAGCCGTACTAGAAGAGCCATCTACCAGTGGAGAGAGAGGAAGGGAAAAATGCCACAAGGCAGGGAGAAGTGAGAAAATAAAGGTGACCAAGGAGGTATGAAAGGCATAATTTCTTGTGAGAGAAGTCTGAGAAATCTAAATTTTCTTTCTGTATATTCTATATTTCTCTCCACTCAGTGCTTTCCTGGGACTTGGGGAACTTGTGAATGCTCCAGTGAGACCCTAAACTGTGAAATCCCACAGGCTCCCCAGACACTCATTCATTTGTTCCTTCTTGCCGTGGCTGTCTCATTTTGTCCCTCTTGCAAACACTATCTCTTGCTATTTATTTGTTCCATGCTCAGCATGATGTGTTTACAGACTTGACTGAAATCTCTGTTATGGCAACAATGACTCAGTTAACTTTTATATATAATGGGATTATCCATGTTCAAAACCCATCTGGATGTGCTTCTGTGTGACCTGGTGTAGGGAATCCTGCTGTGACAGGGGGGTTGGACTAGATGATCTTTCAAGGTCCCTTCCAACTCCTAACCTTCTGTGATTCTGTGAACTACTGACACAGTGCCACATCCCCTATCCAGGGACATCATAAATAATACTATTGTATCATGCTTAGCTATTTCAGCTCTCTGCCAAATTTTCCAAAGGTGGATATACTAAATATATTCATATGACTTAATCTGCACATGTTGTATTAATTATGTTTTCACTCTATTGTCTACATATTACACTGGATAACTGTATGACCAATGTAATTTTAAAATTTAGTTTTAAAACTAAACTACTACTAATTAAGCTTTTGTAAAAGTTTATAAAAAAAGCTGCCCAAAATATTGATCTAAGAAATGTACTCGTTATTCTATTTGTTACTGAAAAACAATGTTAAAAGCAAGCCTGAACATGTTGAGAAAAATATGTTGGAATAAAGTTAGTAGAGATCAAAGAATATCAGTCACTCCTGAAATGCAAAGAAAAAATATGGAACCTTAGGCAATTGGTGACCTTAAAAAAGGCAGAAATGACAAATCCTTGCATAAAAATGTTCATGGCTGTTTGGTGACAACTACCCAAACAATCATTGTACCCAGTGGACTTGGTGAAAAGTGAATTTCTGAAGTAGAACTCGGAGAAGCAACAAATTTGTGCATGTAGATGTGGAGATTTTAGCCATATGAGCTATGGGGATGTACTCCTACCAAGGATATAAATTGCCCTTTGCATCACAGGATGAAAAAAAATAATTACAGAGGAACAAATTGTGTAGTATCTGAGCTCCTATTGCTGCACCAGATGCTTTTTCAAGCTGAAACTTTTAATTTGCCCTTCCTGTTAATACTTTATAATGCCACCATTTATCATATTTTAATCCAGAATTCTGCCATCTTGAAGCACTTTTTAAATGGCAGTGCTTAGGGAAACTGTAACTGAGCACTGGAGAAAATGGTTTCTTTAAAAAATAGGTTTTGCAATACCATGGAAGGGATCATAATGTATTTAAATGAACAGAACTTCTTTGGTTTGTTTTTCCTTTTTTCTGTGAGTGAAACTGAAGGCTCCTGCAAAATATTGAAGCAGTTGTCAGGATTTCTTTCCTAAACATCTTGGGATTGTGTACTTCATCTTATTTGTTATCATTTCCAGCTTTCATGTCTATGCAGAAAATACTCCTTGGAAAAGCTTCATAAGATAAAATAGGCTTCAGTCTCATGGCAGATTCTTGAGGCATGTTACAGGATTTAATAGGGAAGTATACCCCTCCTACAGAATAATTTGGAATAAATTATGAAGTAAATGGCCTAACTGAAGTTAAGGACCTTCAGCAAGGCCTGGAACTAAATATAGGATTAAAAAAACCCTAGTATCTGCATTAAAAAATTATTTGTAAATGTTGTTGACAATCCCTATTAAATTTTACCATCTATATTCTTTAATTATCCATTTTCTTTTCCCCCCTGTTCATATTTGCACTAATGTAATTTTACTTCCATTCTAAAGTGAATTCCAGGAAATTTTTGGAATAGGCCATAAGAGTAATTTCAGGGAGAAATAGATAACTATAGGTACAAATACATGGACAAATCATCAAAACAGGTTTGGTGAACCCAGCATTGTGTGTAACCTCTAAGCACTATTGATACATCACATTCTAAAGAAATGTGGGAGCAAAAATCAAAGAGCTGTTGCATGTCTTTCCATCAGTAAAGCAAAACAGTTCACATATATCAGGAAGGCTTAGAGATGTTATGCTTTGTAATGATCTCCTCAGGTCCTCTGGATAAAAGACTTTAAACCAAAATAAATATGCTATATCTTTAAATTTTTGAGTTCAGTCTCTTCTGAGAAACAGGACAACAACACTGAGATCTGGAAGACTGGCTTTCAATTTGGATTCTCTTTAGCAGTACCTAAAGACTATAAATTGCAGTGTTTATGTTAGGATTTAGCTGAAGAGTTTTAGGTGAGGACTCTCAACTCTGCCTGTTGGGGCCTGATCACACACATAAGTACTTAAATTTTGTTTTAATTCAACTTCAGAGCTTAAGTCATGCTGTGAATTTGATGCTTGGACATGAAAAGGTAACTTCCCAATGCAAAAGACTATAAACAAATGCAGATCCTTTTCCCATAAACTGAAGACAGTGCAGTGTTAGCCCTTCATAGCTTTGCAGAGAGTATTTAATTGAAATTAAGAGATTCTGTTCAGTGTTAGTTCTGTTCAAGTCATGTGTAATTTCTTTCCAACAATGAAAAATCTAAGAGAAAATGGGTAAATTGAAAAGTGTCTAAAACATATCCTGACTCCATGAAAAAATTCATTTCATATTTGGTATTATGTAAGGGATTGTGTTTAAATTTTTAGGTTAAAGATGATACAGAAAACATCAATATTATTTTTATTTGAAAATTAAAAGATTGTGTTTACTTAATTTTTGTGATATCAAAGAGGTTTTTGCATGTTTTAAAGTGTGAACTTCAGTAAAATCAAAACTAATTCATGGAATTTCTGGGTATTTTCACATCTTCTGTCCCTGACTAATGACAATAAATAAATAAATCACAAATATCTATTTCTAGTGCTTTGGGAAGTTATTTATGGGACAAGGAGAGTGGTAAGATACAGAAGTTTCCCTTCCTACCCAAGCAGCTGGAAGAATAACATTTTATATGTGCCTTAAATAAGGAGGTTCTCATTAGTCATTCAGAAATGTCTAGTTAATATCAAACTCTCAGGATATGTCATGCTTTCAATTTGTCCTGAAGGAGTGAAATTATATTAATGTTATTGGGATTTTTTTTCTAGAGACATATAGGTATATATAACTGTGAAAAATTCAGCATATGGAATATCAATATAGATGAAATTAATCAGTGGTTTGCTTTTTAATACTAAACTATATCACAGATAATTAGATGTTGTAATTGCCTTAAATGTACTTTGGAGTGAAAAGCAGATGATAGGGTTCATTGTCCCCAGTGGAACATATGCTTTATATATTATTCAATCATTTATATTGGGAGTCAAAAATGACAAGAGTAACAATAAAGAACACTGACTCCAATGCACCAATTCAATAGAGCTTAGTTCATTTTCACATGGAACCTCATTAAGGCAAAATGTTCTGTACAAATTAGTCTTTCCAAACAGAACTACTGGCAATTGTTAATGAGCTTTCCATGTGAAGTATCATCTGCCAAATGACAAAACTAAACAAATCAAATACGTACCCTGCTAGATTCTGTCTAATGTGTATTTGGTTAATTGAGACAATGGCTCATTTTTTATAAATGAGCTCTTGTATGTACACATGTGACTCCAGGATTTAGGCTCTCTGCCTTTCCTGGCATTTCATAAACCTCTTCCACTTTTCTCCATTTAATCAGTACTCCTATTTTATCTTTCACTGCAACATGTAGAAGTGTAACTTCAGTCTGCCAAAGAGCTCTAAGATAATGGTCTCCACCTCATTAGTAACCCAACTAAGGTTAGCAATCTAACAGTTTCTAATTCTGCTTTTAATGCTTGCTTTGCCAAGTTTTGCAGTGTATGTTGTAGGGCTTAACACAGGCATCTGTCTGTGTGATGCAAACTACCTGCAAACAGCAGTAGACTTTGATCATTCTGGGTAACATGACAGTTAATTTGCATTTTCTTGGGGGTTATCAATGTAAAACCATTACATTGCTTAGTGTTTTAATATTTATACTCCTGAGGTATTTCATACTTCCATGATACTTGTTATGTTTTTTGATAGTTCCTCAGCCCAGGTTATTTTTAGGGAGTCTCAGGGTATCCACATACTTGAATAACCAAATTGGTTTTTTCAAGTAATCTGTTATGTTTTCACTTCAAAATATTCACTGCCTTTCATTTGAAGCTTTAAAAGATTTTTAGCTGTAAGATTAATTTTACTGCTGTCACATTTCTCCTGACTGACTGGACATCCAGAGCAAACGATGCCAGATTCTACTACTGCCATAAATACATCATTCCTCACCCCTTTCCTGCTGCAGTTGTTCTTTCATTGAAAATTATCCTCCAAGACATTTTTTTAAAGACATTCTCTTTTTCTCTTTCTAATTAAATTTCTTTTAAAGTGATGAGCTCAACCACTCTTTCTGTTCAGATTCCTTCTCTCAATTTTAGAAAGAGAGCAAAGTTTCTGTTCTTTCATATGTTAAGTTGTAAGACTTCTGGGCAAAATATTTTCACAGATTTTACAATGACAAACCATGATCATGCAAAATCAAACTCAGGTTTACTTTTCAGCTGCCTATTGCCATTTAAGCCAATCTTATAACATGCAGATGCCTTAACCTAGGTGTAGAGGGACCAGTTTTCATGGTGGCCTTTCAATCCCTTACAGTTTAAAGTAGGAATAAATTATGAGATTTAAATTTGACAGCCAATGCAAAGCAAGACCAAGAGTAATAGCTACAAGGGTAAATTATCCAATATATTTCCAGTTTAAAATGTATTAGCAGGAACCCTCTTGAATAAAATACACAATACAAAAGGATTCCTGCTTCCAATTCACTAATACACTATTGTGAGCCACGGGAGCAAGGTGAGCCACCTGAGGGGGGTGAGTCATCCAGGAAGACCTAGAAAGATGAAGTCCAAACCCCCTGCCAAAGCAGGACACCTTAGATAAAGTCGTCTTCTTGGAGTTCCTATAAGAATATGCTATCCTAGCATAACTGCAATTCAAACAGTGGTTTTAGCTGTCAAGGATGTGAAGAATCACACTCGTAACAGTCACAGTGGGTTGACACCATATATTAAGCCAGGTGCTGTGTACAGAAAGGTCCCAGGGTGGTGGTGGTACCATAGCTCTTTTCTGAGAAGATTCACATACCAGCTTTCACTTTATCTCTTAAGGATAAAGTTTAATAAGCAGAAGTTCTTAAGGTGAAGAGAACCTCAATTCACAACCAGAACTGTGAAACATTTTTAAGAGTCCTTCCAGAATAAGTACAGGTTTTGTCATTTAGCAGAGATATTTTAGGGTCACTGTATTTCTACTCTGCAAATCATACAGCCCTATATGCTCAGACTCCCCACTGTCTCAGGGTGGAGTCTGAGATGGGGTAGAGTTAAGAGCCCTCCCCCTGAACAGGTGCATTTTTGTGCCGGTAACGGTGCGGGTTTTGCTGTGGTCTCTGCTGCCCTCACGTGTCGCAATTTCGGTACTGCAGGTCGGAGACGCGGAGGAGCAGAATGGCTATAGTCGCGGGGGGG
>VWZX01010011.1:340635-395041 GCA_013399015.1 Galbula dea
GTGGAGAGATTTGCTCTGCGCATGCGCAGTGGGGACGTAAAGCCATTGGGTGGTGAGGGCAGATGTTTGGCGAATGCGTAGCGCATCTTTTATCGGTACTGCAGGATGGACTAACGGATGCACGTCGCTTCCCAGAGCTGCACGCTGCAGCCCATCGATACTGGTGACTACCGGTTCCGGGCAGAGCCGAAGGCGGTTCCGAGCGTATCGCGCTCCGGATGAGCAATACTGACCATTGTCAGTGTCCTGTGCTGCCCTCATGTGGTAACTCCCCGGTAGTGCAGGACGGAGGATTGCATGCGCAATCGAGCCGTGCACTGTCCAGCTCTCTGCTGCCACCCCTTGAATTCTTGCAGGTACTGCAGCTAGGCAGAGCGCACGCATAGGGGCTATTTGACGCTGGGCATGCGCATGTGGCGTATGGGCAGACCTCTCTATGCTCGATCTAATGCCGAGCCCAGATGGGAGAGACGAGCTGCGCATGCGGCGGCGAGCCCAGCCGAGAAGTTCCCGGGTGGTGTGGAGTTAGATCCAGGCTGTTCGTGAGACTCGGAAGAATGAAGGCATGTGCCTGGGCGGGCCGGTGGCTGTTTCCCGGTGCTGGTGCCAGCCGCCGCGGGAGGTGAGTGGGGCCGCACGGGCGAGGAACGGCCGGCCTGGGAGGTGGATTTTGGGGGTGGGAGGAGTAAGAGAGCTGCCTGGACTACTGAATGTGTATTCATCACGTGCCTGTGCCATTGGGGGGAGTTAACGCTCCCCAGTGTTCGTGCCCAGACCAACTCGGTTCCCTGCCCACTGGGTGTCTGTCCGAGCTGCAGTACCGAAATTCCGACACGTGAGGGCAGCAGAGACCACGGCGCCAACTGACCTGCCGTGTACCTCACAAGACTCTGATTGTGGGGAGCAGTAGCCCAGATTGGGTCTATACTTCCACACTGGCAGTATCATGTGCTGCAAATAACTGCCCTTCTATGTGTTGCTCTCTGCATGTAACAGTTACATGCGATTAACCTCTCAGGCTTTGAAGTATTACTGTCAGAAATGGAGGTGCAATTATTCTCTTTTTACACTCTGTTTCTACATAGAAAATAAAGCCAAGGTCTATTTTGGTGCTTCTGGGATGCTTATGTACCTGGGTAGTCTCAAGCTGAAGTGGCTTCCTCAAGTCACACAGAGAGCGAGATCCTGAAGGTCAAGTGCGTCTGCCAGACACAGGCACTTCCCTGCCCTGGGGTTGTCCTTGCTTTTCATTCAGCTGTCATGAGCCAATAAACTGCCCAGTGGAGGGACTCTCCTTTTTGGTGAAATACTTTTGGTTTTGCTGGAAGTGTTAAAAAAATAAGGTTTGATTATTTTTTGGTTGGGTTTTGGTGGGTTTTTTAACATTATAGAAACTGGCCTGTCTGTGCAAAACAGACTGTGGTAAATAAAGTAGGGCAAAGTTTCAGCAAAATAACAATAAAGTGTCAAACCCTGAAAAAATGCAAAGTAACTCAGATGTTGCAGAGAAAAGCCCATCCATCCATCTAATTAGTCAGTCTGCTAGGTTGGCTTCTTTTTGTTTATTTTAATGGAGAATGAAAACTTTCAGCTAATGCCTTTCTTCTTGTTGATCCCTGGGAGACAAAGGAGTCCCAGTGGAAGGTGAATCTGTGGAAGAAACAGTTTGAAAAGAAATAGAACAAGTTAAAAGAGTTTCTGCTGTTTCACCTACCACAGGTAGATATCTCTTTTGCAATACTTTTTTATTCTCTGATTTCGTTCTTTAGTTTGTCTGCAGCTGAGTTCTCAAGAATTAGCTAAGGAGAAAAGATGATGTGAGATCTTACCCACCACTGAACTTCTGTATCATTTTGTAACAAAGCAAGAAGAGGAGGAGACCTAGCCATGCAGAATACAGCTGATTTTCTTTGGGAAATACATTAGCATCAATCTGCTGAGGTGAGTAACACTTGGTATTTAGAAAGGTAGCGACAACAGGCTGGCTGCAATCAACAAGACTAAGTCTTCTGAGGATCTGCAGTCAATGACAGCTTTAGATGCTTATCTTTGGGTTTGGAACAGGCAGGACATGCAGTGCCTATGCTGGGAGATTCAGGAGACAAGGTCCTTGTTGGGTAAGCAGCATGCTCTGTGCCACGCTCCAGGAGGAGTAAAACCCTATGCAAAACATCTGCTGGCTCTGGTGCCAGACCACACCAGTTTGTAGCAACCATAGATAAGGGCTAATGACTAATTTACTTAGTCCTGCTCCTTAGAGGAAACCTCTCTTTACCTTGGCCTTTGGAGAATTTCAGGGCAAAATCAAAAGTGGGAGGATGACCCAAGAGTTACTGACTGACCTTGCCAGACACAGCAAAAAGGATTTAGGATACCCAGCATGACTTGGCACCTGGTGCTGGGATCCTCAGGCACATGAGCCAGTGTGGGGTTTGGAAGGTTCAGGAAGCAAGGGCTGAGCCTCATACTGCTATCTTCTAAGGATGACTTGCTCACTTCCTGGTGCTTAATAGGAACCAGGCTATGCCTAGTCAGAGCAAACAAAAGATGTAGTGGTCAACTGCACTGTTAGTGTAGTGCATTGGGGAAAGGGACACAGAGGAGAACAGAGGCAATAAGTTGAAAAATGTAGGGAAAAGGTTAAGATACATTGAGTTTCCAACTCAACCAAGTTCTCTGTATCTGAGTACTTCTCCCAAAAGCTGAGAAGCTGAGGCACCATGTTTGCAAGGGTTGAACAGCAAGGAAGGAGGTAAAGGAGGGGAGAAACCAGACAAAGAGAAGCATGTTGGAAATGGGGCAGACAAGGAACAGGTGAGGCTCAGGTATGCAAGATACCTGACCGTTTCCTCTTGGCTGTCACTTGCCAAGTGACCATCTGAAATAATCAGAGGGTATCAATAGATTAGCAGCAAGGATTCAGTGGGTGGAAAAGTGGGACAGTCTGCTTCCATTCTGCATGTCAGTACAGATGGCTTCTGTGCTAATTCAAGGCATCCGTTTTGCTAGTCCTGGGTGTTCCTTCGAGCGGACAGAAGAGTGCTTTGGGTTGAAACAGATGTACTTAACTAGGAGCAAGACTGTTCTGCTGCATTTTGCTACTTGAAGTTCTCTATTAGAAGAGGATTTAAATTGTGCTATGCTCTGTGCTGCTAGGTCCTGTGTGAAAAGGATGTTATGTCTGCAGAACCTCCCCTCTGGGAGGATGAAGTGAGGCCTGAAACACAGGCAGAGGTATCTGTATTTGTTGGTTGTTTAGTGTCCTCACGTGAGACTGTTAGTGATCAAAGTTAGACTGATGCTTTGATCAGGCTTTTTTTGGTGTAGGGGCTGTCTCTTTGTTAGGTACACAGATCCTATAAAAACACCGTGGTGGTGCTGCTGGGGGGGATTAGGAATTGGCTTCTCCCAGGAATTGTGGGAGGAAGTGGTGTTTGTTTGACTTGTCCCAATATAATGGTTTGCTGCGGAGCTGGAAAATTGTGTTGTTGAGAGCTCATGGTTCTTGTGTGTTGATGTGGTGGGTTTTTAGTACCAAGGCATCATCTCTGAAAAGCAGGTCATGAAGGTATCTCACTGCATGTACAAAGATCACAAGGCTTCCAAGTTCCCTGTTTTTCCTTAGTTTTCTTTGGTTCCTAAATGTTTTGGTTTGATGGAACAAAATGAATCCTCAGCTTTTCCTCAAGGCCATCGCACGCTGCCTCTGTTAAGTTTTAACCTAAAATGCTGCTCACTGCAGTTCTAGTGATCAGCTAAGAACCACTCCCAGAACTCAGTTAGAAATCACTGTGCTAGAATAACCAACAAAATACAACAAAACTTGCCAGATCCTGAAAAGCAAACCCATAACCTCTGCTGTTCTTGTCATCAGGCTTATCAGAAGTTCAGGCCCTGAGTTATCAGCACAAACTGGGTCAGCTTCTCTTAATAAGGAGCTTCTGGTTTTACTTTTTCCCTTCCTTTAGTCCTTTTAATGTCAGGAAGGTAACTCTTTTGTTTTGTTTTCTACATTACATTTAATTTTATTTAAATTATTTAATTTAAATTATTTAATTACCAGTTCTTCACAATTGCATCTTTTCCTCATAAGCTGCCAGCAATGTAAACATTGTTTTCTTCACTGCACCTAAGGGAAGATAAACAAAACTTTTGTGAATTAATTTTTTAATGGATGCTTTTTTTTCCCCTCCATGTTGTATCTGAAAAAGCAGAATAGGTAGGACAATTATCGTTCTTCCTACAGAATCAGCAGTTGGGAATAGATGGCTCCTACCCACAAGCAAGTTGTTCTTTGTCTGTTGTTGATGTATCACGGACAGATTGAAAGGAATAGGTCTGTACAGATAGAACTGGGAGCAGAGTTTGGCTACAAAGCCTTGGTGACTAGAGAGAGTACACAGAAAGGCAAGGACCTGCATTGTACTTGCATAATTGACAGTTGAAAAAATCCCAGTGCTTTCTATTATAAACAAAAAAGTGCACAAAACCCACTGAGAGTGATTCCTTTAATCCTATACTTCAGTCACATGATGGGACAAGACCACTTTTGAGTCAATCTGAGCTTTTCCCGGTAGATTTAGGATTCTGCTGCAGTTCCCTAATTGCTGTGGAATGTCAGTAATAAAAAGCAGGGCGTTATCATTCCATCTGGACAGTACAGTACTGGAGTAGTTTACATTTCTTTAGTCTCATTTACCATGGGGAATTTAGACTTAACCTGTCTGGTGAACCTACATGACCAATATTCTTTTTTTTAGGAGTGCAGAAATTGAGACAAATGGTGCCAGTGTTTGGGTTTTTTCCCCCTCTGTGCTGTACAAGCTAGGGAAGCCTGAAATTGGAACAAGATCTTAGAATTCTTAAAAGGTTAATTGCTTTGATCCCTAAACTGTAGATACAGTTTGCACAGAAAGCTTCCTTCTTACCTGTGCTGTCTTGGGTGTACTCTGAAGAAATTCACAGTAGAAACTTCTTTAATGGTGTAGGACAGGACAAGTTTGCTCAGGCTTTTAAAATAGAATGTGTTTTTAAGAAGTCGGTAAGAATTTCTGTGAAAACTGAGAACATGCATAATCTCTTATTGCTGAGACCTGCTGTGTGAATACTCTCACAGCTAGCATGGTTCTGTGAGCAGTCAGCTCATAGTTCTGCCATTCCTCCCGAGGCCAACTTCTGTAACACACAGAATGCACATGCCTCTTAGCTGATGGTTTTGACTACGGTGGTAGATAGCAAAATACTTGAACCGAGGCTTATTTGAACCAAGTCAAACTTGTAATGTTATCAGATCCACCCAGATTGTTTTTAATAACACTTTCTTTTGTGCAAAATATAGCAGGATGTTTACCAAAAGAACAGGATTTCAGTTTCTCACAGAATCACAGAATGCTAGGAGCTGGAAGAGACCTCGAAAGATCACCTAGTCCAACCCCCCTGCCACAGCAGGATTCCCTGCACCAGGTCACACAGAAGCATGACCAGATGGGTTTTGAATATCTCCAAAGAAGGAGACTCCACAACCTCTCTGGGCAGTCTGTTCCAGTGCTCCAGCACACTCACTGTAAAAAAATTTCTACGTGTATTCACATGGAATCTCCTATGCTTCAGCTTACAGCCGTTGCCTCTTGTCCTGTCGCTGGGCTTCACTGAGAAGAGCCTCATCCTCCTGACACTCACCCTTCACATATTTAAAAGAATAAATGAGGTCACCCCGTAGTCTCCTCCAAGCTAAAGAGACCCAGCTCCTCAGCCTTTCCTCAGAAGGAAGATGTTCCACCCCCTTAATCATCTTAAGCAAACCTCACCTGCCTCTTCCTTTTCTACGTTCCTGAAGTGTATGAAGCAGGTATGTGTGTGTCTGTGTACATAAGCAGCACCAGCTAACAGTGAAATACTCTTTGATGTGACCCAAACCAACATCCTATTTGTATAAAATATTTGGAAAGAAATTCTCTTTGCTAATGGAATTCATAAGGTTATTTTCTGGAACATCTGTAGCTCTAGCTGAGAGCAGCAGTAGAAGCTGCATATGGGCAAAAGAGGATTTTTCCTTCCCACATGGCTTTTGCTGCCTGTCGCTGCATGTGATCAAGCCTGTCGGTAGGAATTGAAGCTGACAGCTTTGCCCCACACCTGCAAGTCCTGGTCTGGTCCTCAGCAGGAGCTGAGGCTGCTGTTCCACATCACAAAATTAGTTTCCCACTTTTGAAAAATAAGTTTTTCCTCACAATGAACTACAAAAACATCAAGCATGTTCTGAAGTTTTTCCAATCAAGTGGCTTTGGCTTTATTTCCCAGCTCTCTTTGCTTGTAACAGTTAATCTTCCAAGCTATCATTTCATCTTGAGCGAATCGACTTCCCACAGTTGAGAAGTCACCACTTTCTCCCTGAAGTGTACAACCACTTTTCTGGAAAAATGATCAATTTCTAATCTCTTTTAAAAATATTTTCTTCTTTTTTTCTCAGACTTTGTTCATCTCTTCACACTCCAGTCTGGCTGACATCTGTAGCAGTGTCCTACAGCCAAAGTGAGTATCCTTATGGACAGAACAATGTTTTTGCAAAAGTTTTTCTGGGTACACGCTCAAAATCTTTTACTAATGATCTCATTAAAACATAATGTTGATCTTATCTCCATGTTTCTAATGATTCTGTGGTTTATTTCTCACTCTTATTTTTAGATACGTGAATTGCATTATACACCTGGGACTGTACTGGTGACTGAAGGGACAAGGTGATTCCCTGCCCACCATGGGGTTCACAACTAATGAGCTTTGGGACATGCTAATGTCATGTGTGTACTCTTCAGTTGAAGGACTGTGACCCTGAAAGAATTTGCAGAAGGACATTATTTGAAGCACCCAACTATGAGCTGGATCCTACATATCTGAGTGCCTGCCTAAGGGCCAATTTGCTTTACAATTTACTGTTTAGAGCTGCAAAATCTGACATGCTCATACTCTCTCATAGCCACGCTCTGTGAGGTTTCTCATTCCTACTTGCATCCAGCACAATAAAAAAATATTTGCATACCTGGCCAAAACCCCTTTTATTATTGCCAGCTGGAGGAGAGACCTCCCAAGCACACACAGCACACTGTATTTTCCCCAAAACCTCTGTGCTGCATCATTGCTGTGAAGGCAACGCATGCAGTAATAGCTGTGGGTATGTTGAATCACTCTGCGAGCCCTATCACAGGAGAAGGGGGGATACCAGTTTCCTGAAGCTGTGGTACTTGAGTGCCATTTCCTTGTCTGCAGACGGTTATCCTCTCCTTCCACAATAGCATGGCACAGGAGTTGGGGAAGTTGCAGTTTTGCCATGCTGGTACAAATGGTGGTTGATGTAGAAAGTGCTTTGCAACTGTTACCTTTTCCTGTGTCTCCCAGGAATGCAGGTGGTTCCTGTTACACGCTGCTGACACTGCAGACCAGACTGCCTTCATCAAATATTTGCACAATATCAGCTCTTTCCTAGTCCTGAAATCTCCCAAAACTTTGTGGTGTTTCGAGAACCACTACAAGCAAACTTAAAACTCTCCTGACCAACTCTTTCAGGTCCCTTGGTTTTGGTTACATTGTTCAGTGCAGACCAAGGCACAAGTGTGGTGCCAGTCTGCTATCCCCACCGTGCCCCGTGGCACTCCAGCAGCTGCTGCTGGAGGATGTAATGGAGCTGTGGGACTGCTGCTGGCGCTGGCTTGACGGGGGGTGAGGGTGTCTCTACGGACACGCTGTGACGTGATTTCACATAAACATGGCAAGACCATCTCAGCTTCATAGGTGGGAAAAAGGAAGTCTGAGATTCGCAGGTGGGGAGTGGGTCCGTTTTCCCTGGGTGCTGGAGCAGGGGCAAGGGCAGAAGCCCCCGAAAGCCCTGGGTTGCAGCGCAGGAGAGCTGGGGCGATGTCTGTGCTGCACTTTACAGCCTTCCCAGAAGATGGCAGGCCGGGTTTATAAAGCCACAACCCGCCGCTGGCAGCGAGCAGTCCCAGCCTGGGCCGGGAGAGGGGCGGGGGGGACCCGGGTGGGCTGGGGTCGAGTCTCCGCGCTGGTGGGAGCCCTACTCGTGACGGAACAGTCCAGCGTGTTCTGGTGGTTTGCTCGGGATTGCGCCGCCCGACGATAGGTCTCCCTGGCTTTGGCGATGACCCCTCCTTGCTTGTGTGGCACACGGGACCTTTGTCCTAGGCTGTTCTGTTACGACGGCCTGGCACGGGGCGGAAATGGACAGGGCTGCGAAAACAAAGCGGACCGGTTACACAGCTTCTATGGGTGATTGCAAAGCTTCTAATTCTTGGTTGTGAAAGGGAGGAAACAGGTTCTGGACTGCAGATATTGCAGGATAAACACGAGCTAAGAGCTTGATCGTTTCCCTATCCTTCACGGGTCTCCTGTACCTTCTGGTGGTAGTGGTGGGGTTGAGTTGGCATCAAAAGCCTGGAAAGATCCTATCTCCCAGGAAGAAGTGGTGGTTTGGCAGGCACAGTGCAAGGGCAGGGAGAGTTGGTCACGAGAGAGACAGTTAATTTTTATGACATAACACAAAGGTGGAATCGTGTGGAATGCCACAGGTATCTTAAAACTGCCTGCAGAGTCTGAGTGACTGTGCTTGGAGCATGGCCTGATGCTGTGACTACCACCTAAATCACACTTGGGCCAGCAGGCAAGTGGGATTTTCAGTCAAAATGGTTGCAAGAAGAGCTGGTGCCCCCCAGGCTGCTGCTTCAAGGTTGCAGCAGTACTGAGCTGCTCCTGTGAGAGGCCCACAAGCTGAGAGCCCAGAAGCAACTGCAACGTTTGAAGAACAGTCTCCAGGTTGGCTCTTGGCACTTCAGCAGTCAGTGAGAACAGGCACTGCAACTGTGGAAGAGGTCAGAGGAACAAGCTATGAACTGCCCAGGGCATCCCTCTCCTGCCAGGGTCTGCAAGCAGCCACAGCACTGCCAGGCAAGCCCACCCTACTGGGACTGCCTGCAAGGTGCTGGTTTATTCACCCAGGCTCTGAAGGCTTTCTGTCAAATACCCATGTCTGTGCCTGAGGGAAAACCTCCCCGAAGGCACCATTCATTGAAGAGATGCTCACAAGCTCTCCGACATAGGAATTCAGTTGGTCACTGAATCCATAGGGCTTTGCTAGCAGTAGAGAGCCAGCAGTTGGCAAGACTTTGTCTTTAAATTTAGCATAGGAGCAGGGCTCCAGAGAAGCTGTGGAATCTCTGTCCCTGAGGATACTTGCAACTAAGACACAGCCCTGAGCTATGTACTCTTGTGTTGAAGCTGGCTTTGTGTGGAGCAAGTTTTGGACTAGAGACCTGCAGTGGACTTTTCCAGTGGTTGTATCATTCCCAGCACCTGGGACTTCAATGCTGCCAGCTAAATCTTTGCTAGAGGCAAACAGAAACCTTCAGCGAGAACCCAGAGCATCAAACACCACAGAGCAGGTCCAGGCTCGGTACTGTCCCACCACCAGCTTCTGCCTGGCCCAGACTTAAGTGAGCTCGTACTTAGTTCTCTACACCCTTTTTGCCCAGGGATCCCTGCAAGTGTACTCAACAAGTTACTACAGGTGCAAGACAGTATTGATCTTCTGCCCCCTTCCAAAAGAAGGAGTAAACGTTTTCAAGAGCCCAGGGCTGCTGGCATCTTGCCTTCAGTGAGAAATCATCCCTTGATTCACTTGTCCAAGTGACAGCTGACAGCCCTGTGTGACTCCCACCCCGAGCCCGACGCAGGGAAGCTGGCAGCACAGCAGTCATTCCTGTAACACCTCTCATGGGCATGACTGAGCACAGGGATTTCTGAGCTATGTAATTGCCTGTACCAGTCTGTTATCTGAGCTTCCAGGGATGGTGGAAAGCCTACTCCACTTTGAGGGGAAACAATAGTTTTCATATGCATCTGAAATTATGTATCTGGCTTTAAACTGTCTTTTAAACTCAAAGAAAGTTTCACCACATTGATTCAGTCTGAAAAATCAATGGCTCTGAATCTGTTATGCTCAGGGAAGAGTCAACAGCCAGCACCACTTTTTGCATCACCACTGTTTAGAAACCTGAGGCACATGAGGGGAAGGAAGTGTGCTCTGCCATGTAGGAGCATGGAAACAGAGCAAGGCAATGGCTTTGAAATTTTGGGACTCCTCTGGAGTGGGGCACATGTCTTCCCTGGGAAAGGGAAGTTGTTCCAAGAGGTGCTTCTGGCACGTGTGAAGGCCAGTGTGAGCTCTCCAGCCATGCTATAGTGACAGGAGCTTCGCAGAAGTTGTGGTGTCTGTGGGTATTAGAACACAGAGAGATGGAATCCTACCTGTGGGTGCACCATCCATGTGGGTGTAAGGGGTGATACAGCCTCGACATGGAGCCAGAGCACAGTAGGGTCTGGCCTGGTCACAAGGACTGGCCTTTCATTAAGCAGAAAATGGAAATTTTTTGCTTGCACCTTGCTTGATCCCCATCATGTGTGGTGCTTAGATAGAAAGGTTTTGATAGAGTTTTGGGGGTCGGTCTCCAGTGATAGGACAAGAGGAAATGGCCTAAAGTTGCAACAGGGGAGGCTTAGATTGGATATTTGGAAAAATGTATTAGAGTTGTTAGGCATTGGAACAGGCTGCCCAGGGAAGTGGTGGAGTCGCTGTCCCTGGGCATGTTTAAAAAGTGTGTAGATATGGTACTTAGGTACATGGTTTAGTGGGATGATGGTGATAGGTTGATGGTTGGACTTGATGATCTTAACACTTCGTTTCCAACCTTAATGATTTTGTGATTCTGTGAGTTGGCCAGAGCATTTGTGCCCAGGCTCATGCCCCAAGGAGGGATGCATTTCTCGGGGACTGGCTCCTACCCGAGGCCTTGCCGTGTGTGTGCCCCAGAGGGTCAGCTGGACCCTAACCACCCTAACCACCAGGGAGGTTTGGGGTTTGGGTTTCTTTTCCCCTATTGTTTAAACTTTGACGGAGGGCTGGGCTGCAGACCCGGCACCGCGCACTAGATGTCAGCGATGCCTTCCCCACGTTTTTTTTTAGCGCTTCCCTGCCCCTTCCTCCGGCTGGAAGTACGGAGCCCAGCGATCCAGCACGCCCCTCCCCGCCCTTCCTTGGCGCTCCGCGGCGGCGCGTCCCCGCCCCGGGGTTGGCCGGTGCCGCGGGGCGGAGGTTCCGCGGTGGCGGGGCCGGGCCGTGCCGGGCCGGGTGCGCTGAAGGGTCAGCCCGGCTGCCGCGGGGCCGCCATGCCCGTCAAGTCAAAGTACAACCTGGTGGATGACCGGCACGACCTCCGCATACCCCTGCACAACGAGGACGCCTTCCAGCACGGCATCTGCTTCGAGGCCAAGGTGAGCGGCTGGCGCGGAGGTGGGTCCGCGGGGTCCCCGCCCAGGGCTTGCTCTCCCGATCCCCCGGGATTCCCAGTTTTCCAGCTCTTTTCTTGCATTGCTTTGCGTTTCCTCCGCTTTTCCCAGGAACCCTTCCCGTTGGCGTCCACCAAACTCAGCTGGAAACGGTTGGGTGAGGCTTCCCACCCGTCCTGTAGGGATGTCGAAGCTGGTCTGGTGGACCAGGCGGGAGTGGGGTCATCCTACTGCTTCACCTGAGCATCCCTCCGTGGTTCTGCGTGGTGTTGCTTGAGGATGTTGGCCCGGGAGAGTCAAGGACTGCGTACATCTTCCTGGGAAATAGTGGAGGGCTCTGGCTTTGCGTTCCCAGCGCTGTGGTGATGCCGGAGTGCAGATGTGATAGAGGACGGTTGGTGGCTGCAGAAAGCCTTGTACCATGGTGCTCCTCGAATGGGATACGCTCATGGTGTAAGCAGACAGAGGAGCTGTGTGCCATTTGCGGTGCAGTGGGTCAGGACTGCGCACCCAAAATAAAAGCTTGCTATTTTCTCTTACATATATAAAACGTTCTTGCTAGTGGATTTGGAAGGAAGTGCTCTTTGTTTTTTTCTGTTGGGACCTTTTGGTCTTTTACTCCACTTAGGCTGTGGCTTACCACAGGCTGAGTGCTGGCAATCTTGCAGCAGACTGGGGAAAAGCCAAGCTCCCTGTCGGTGTTGCTCAGCCCCAAGCAGGTAGTACTGGCCAGCAGTACACTAGGAAGTAGCTGGCCATCAAATGTCAAAAAGGGGAAACAAAATCCTGCCCCTTCAGTTCCTGAGAGAATAGAGTTATCACACTTGATGAGATACTCGGGTGAGGTTGACCTGTAAAAAAACCTGGCTTAGAACAATTCTGAGTAGCAGGGAGACAGGCATCTGTCTCACACCCTTGTGTTTGGAGCACCTGTGTTGGCATGGGGAAAAAAAAAATTCACAGACTTGGCATCTAATTGTGTGCGGTGCTGGGGTCAAGGCTGCAGCTCCTGGAGGGTGTTAAGTGTTATTTCCCCCCTTTTCTCAGGGCTTAATGGGTTTCCTCTGCAGAGGCCATTGCCCGCCCAATGGCGGGCACTGTGCTGCAGAGAGCTAAACAGCAAAGGAGTTGTTTACGGAGCAAACTTAAACCTGCTTTGCAACTGTTTCCTCTGAAAGACTGTTCAAATTCAGCTTTGCAGCGTTTTGCTCCTGGATGGTTGGAGCCAATTGCTGGTTTACTACCGGAACCTGCTCACCCCTCACCTGGAGGGTGAGGCTGCAAAGCACTTCTCCTTCTAAATGCCATCTGCCTCTTCCATGCCAGGTTTCAGTGGCCTGGCTTGGGGGCTGAGGACTGGGGTCAGGCTTCAGTTGCCCCTCAATGTGTTCCTGGCTTATCTCTGTTCTATGCTGCTGGCCTGGCTGCTTTCCGGGAGGGGTGCGTATTGGTCTTTGTTAGCTCCTTTCTCTTATTTGGTATCCTGTGGCATGCATTTATGACAAGCACAATCTGTACAAAACCCAGCTTCCAAATTTGTGGGTTTCTCCAGCAGCCCCTGATGCCAGTGCAAAATGCAGATGGCTTAGGCAATTGCTCCATTCTTTTATTAGATTGCTGGTGATTAATTAAATGCTTACACTTCTTTAGTTACTTTTATCCCCAAGAATCCTAAGCATGTAAACCTGTGGAGCTCTTGTTTCAGCCAGACACCCAGCACAAGTCAAAAAATGAGGGAGTCTCATTTAGAGCAGAGCTTTGAGGGAAGATTAAAAAGGAAAAATGTTCATCTAGGGTGCTGGGACTCACGTGCCTGTCTCCCAAAAAGCCTCCTAGCATTGCTGATAGCATGGTCAGTGGGGATCCAAGTGTTACAGCCCTCAGCAGCTGGATCTCTCTGCTACGGCAGCCTGGGATTCCTGACAAGTTTGCTTGGGGCTCACTGCAGGGGAGTAATGCAGGCCTGAGTTAGTAGGTGCTGATTGATTGTTTTAATTTTTCATTTTGTTTTTACACTCAGACCTACGCTTTCTGCTGCTCTCTTTAAATGGCATGTGTAATGGATGTAACGCGTGTCTTGGTTCATCAGTAGCTGCTGGCATGCATGCTGTTGTTCCCCTTGCCTCAGTCCCAAGGGAGTCCTGGCATCCTTGGGTGGGTGGCTGCAGGCAATCAGGATTTGGACTACTTTCAAGCACAGAGAGATGGACCTCACTCTGAGGCAAGTGATGCTGTCGCATGCAATGCCATCAGGAGGCTTTTATTTCTTGTCCCCACTGAAGCCACTTGTAGCCATATACTTTGGCACAGGAACACCAAGTCTGAACAAAGTGCCCTCTAAAGATTATGTTAATCCATTTTCTGGACATAAATCCAATACTTGGAGAATCCTATTCCAGCTTTTTAGGAATAAGAATACATTTCACACTTTTGGATCTGTTTTCATTGGACACCTCTCTTGGCACCAAACCCCTATGTGTCCCCAAGGCGCCTTGGACAGACTGCTGGGGATTGGAGGAGCTGGCTCTGAAGGGAGAGCCAGCTTTCTTCTGCATCTTGCAGTTCGAATTGTTGAATAAAACTGAAAGCCTGGCCTCCTGGGTTAGCTGAAACATTCGTATGAAAAAGCTGGGAGGAGTAGCATGGCACAGGGGAGCAAACAGAAATTTCCACTTGTGCATTGGTTTTCTGGTTAAATAAATGGGTATGTAGAGAGCAAAGGCACCTCCTGTCCTCCACCTCCTCACCCAGCACGGATCCTCCAGTCCAGGTGAGGAGGGGATGTGAGCTTACTTCTTATCTTTCCAAAGCCTTGGTGCTGTGGTACAAAACCCAAGGGCCAGCTTGTGCAACACCAGCAATTCTGTGCATTCAGAAATCATGACTCAGGCAGCTCCAACGCCTCCAGAGAGATCAGCACAGAGAGAGAATTAAATGGGGTGGTGAAGCCTGTCCTTCAAGTGCCAGACCTCTGGTCTGAGTGCAGAGGTGCTTGGTGCTGCTGAGTTCACATGGGGAAGCTGTTACTGGCCCGTTTTAAGAGCTGCTCTCCGAAGGTTGCGGGGCTGGGCTTTCCTCATGCCCTGGGGATTTTATGGTCCAGAGAAAGGTCCCACCTACCTAGGACTTGTTAATCTATTCGCAGTGCCCTAATGTATGTGGTTCCTAATGAAGGGGCAGATGGGTGCAAGGACCTTCTCTGCTGCTCCACTTTCTGCAGGTGAGGGGAGAAGGATCTTTCCAAGCAAATCTTGGTTCTCGGGCAGACCCACCACCTGCAGTCCAAGGCTGCCATGGGTTAGGACAAGATGTGCTGAAATTTTGTGTTCCTGATAGCAGACGTGCTTGCAGATAAATGCAGGGCTGGAAGTTTGGGAGGACTGCTGTTCTTCTGTGCAGCAGGTGGGGTTTGGAGGTTTGGGTAGTGGTTTCTTTTTTTTTTCCCTTAAGGGATCTTGGTAACCAGGCATTTTCTCTCATGTTTGTCAGTACTTTTCTCTGCTTCCATGCGTGGGAAACTGAAGTTGGACTGAGCATCTGCTGCTGTCTATGTTTGGAGATAGGACATGAAGGAGACTTTAGTCCAATCCAGTATATCGCTTCCTATGAGCCTCTCCAGCTCATTTGCCCACCACCCTGTTGGTTGCTGCAAAGATAAATTCTTTATCAGGAAAAGGATTATAGCCTCAGGTGAATACAAAGCAGCAAACACATGTGTTTCCACTCCTGTGTGTATTTTTAAGTACACAGAAGTCATTGCCAGGCCACTCTCCATCATCTTTGGTAGGTCCTGGGGAACGGGAGAGGTGCCTGGGAATTGGAGGAAGGCAAATGTCACTCCAGTCTTCAAAAAGGGCAAGAAGGAGGAGCCGGGTAACTCTAGACTGGTCAGCCTCACCTCCATCCCTGGACAGGTGATGGAACACTTCATCCTCGACTCTGTCTCTAGGCATATCAAGGATAAGGGAGTCATTAGGAGCAGTCAGCATGGGTTTACCAAGGGGAAGTCATGTTTGACCAATCTGACAGCCTTTCATGAGGACATAAGCAGGAGGATAGATGATGGTAGAGCAATGCATGTGGTTTATCTTGATTTCAGTAAAGCGTTTGATGCTGTCTCCCACAGCATCCTTGCAGCTAAACTGAGCAAGTGTGGTCTGGCTGATTGGGTAGTGAGGTGGATTGTGAACTGATTGAAGGACAGAAGTCAGAGAGTTGTGGTCAGTGGGATGGAGTCTAGTTGGAGGCCTGTGTCTAGTGAAGTCCCTTGCGGGTTGGTACTGGGACCAGTACTTTTCAATCTGTTCATTAATGACCTGGATGAGGGAACAGAGTGCACTGTCAGCAAGTTTGCTGATGACACTAAACTGAGTGGAGTGGCTGACACACTGGAGGGTTGTGCTGCCATTCAGTGTGACTTAGGCTGGAGAGTTGGGCAGGGAGAAATTGAATGAAATTCAGCAAGGCCAAGTGTTGAGTTTTGCACCTGGGAAAGACCAAGCCCATGGATCAGTATGGGTTGGGGACTGACCTGTCATAGAGTAGTGAAGGGGAAAGGGAACTGGGGCTCCTGGTAGATGGAAGGATGACCATGAGCCAGCAGTGTGCTCTTGTGGCCATAAGGGCCAATGGGATTCTGGGGTGTATTAGAAGGGGTGTGGTCAGTAGGTGGAGAGAGGTTGTTCTTCCTCTTTACTCTACCCTGGTGAGGCCGCATCTGGAATATTGTGTCCAGTTCTGGGCCCCTCAGTTGAAGAAGGATAGGGAACTGCTTGAAAGAGTCTGTCGCAGAGCCACCAAGATGATTAAAGGCGTGGAACATCTTCCTTCTGAGGAAAGGCTGAGGGAGCTGGGTCTCTAGCTTGGAGAAGAGGAGACTAAGAGGTGACTTCATTTGTGCTTTTAAATATGTGAAGGGTGGATGTTGAGGGGATGGGGTCAGGCTCTTCTTGGTGAAGCCCAATGACAAGACAGGGGGCAATGGTTGTAAGCTGAAGCATAGGAGGTTCCTTGTGAATACAAGAAAATTTTTTTCCCAGATCAGGTGCCAGAGCACTGGAACAGACTGCCCAGAGAGGCTGTGGAGTCTCCTCTGGAGATATTCAAAACCCATCTGGACGTGCTTCTGTGTGACCTGGTCTAGGGAATCCTGCTGTGGCAGGGGGGGTTGGACTAGATTATCTTTTGAGATCCCTTCCAGCTCCTAACATTCTGTGATTCTGCGAAGTGAGTTGAGTTGCAGGCAGCTGCTGTCAGCATCTCTAGTTCCCCTCCTCTGCTTCAGGCTCCCTTCCCAGTGAGGTTCCCTTTCTTGGAGGTCTTGAAGTTGGAGACAGGTTTTGTGAAGCTATATACATCTTTAGCTGGCTGGGAGAGGCTTGGCAGCTTTATTTTGAGGCTGTTTGTACTGGCAGCTCTGGAGCATGATGTGCTCTGTCAGGGCTGCTCAGCCCAGAGCAAAGCTGCAGTGTGATTTAGCCTGGGATTGCTTGCTCAAGGCTATAAATAACCTTCCCCAGTGCCACAGAAGTTATGTGAAACAGTGGCATACTTCTGCCATACTTGTTAAGTCAGTTCACAGGCTGCTTAGTGAAGCTCTTGGCAAAAATACTCCACCAGGATATGGCAAACTGTGTGTGCACAGACTATTGGTCCCAGCCAGGCACTGCATGGACTCAGCAAACACCAGAAGGTCCAGAGGAAGAAGCGACAGGGCCCTGCTTTCTGCCTCCTGAAGTGCTCTGCTCTTCCTGCTTCATTGGCATAGAAGAACTTCAGCTCATCTGCTGCTCCCTCTTGCTCTGTGTCCCTGCTGCAGGACCCATCCAGCTGCAAAGGTGTCTCCCCTGATCACACAAGCCCCATTTTGGCTGGTGAGAGTGGAGGGTGGGTGCGTTGCATGTGGTGAGCCCTGGGATTTTGTCTTTGGACCCCCAGAGCTGTGCGTTGCTGGCACCTGAGTGTCTGTGCAGCTTATAGGCAGTGCAAGTTCTAGAATCGGCAGGCAAGTGAGCACTAATATCCTTAGGGCATCAGCTTCACCCGTGCTGCCTGCTGTGAGGTGTCCTTGTGTTATTTCTCAGTGGCTGGTTGAGTAGCTCCAGGTGGGTCTGATGTGCTCCATTGAACTACCTGGCTCCCAGGACTGGGTGCACCTAGCAGTTGTCAGGATGCAGAGCCTCATTAAGGGAGCACTGGGCAGGGCTGGAGCCCTCCAGCTCAGCAGAGAGCCCGTGGCATCCGCCTGCCGGGCTCAGGCTGGAAAGCCAGGGCTTTTTCTCTGAAGTCAGCTGGCATCCTGACTTTACCATCCTGTTTGGCCTCTGAGCCCGCACGACTGCTGTCTGAGTAAACTTCCCTCCTTTCTTTCCAGCAAGGCTGAGTGTACCTGAAGTACAGGGCAGAGGCAGGACTGTGCCAGCCCAGCCTCTTGTCCCCTGAGTAGAAATGTGCATGGGCAACTGGAGAGCAGGAGCACTGGGACAGCAGAAGTCCCATGAACTGTATTTCACCCTCCTTTCCCTGATGGCAGCAGCCTAAGAAGCCCTTATCAGCCAGGCTGCAGACAGACCAGGTGTTTCCTTGGGCTCTGGGGAAATATGGAGCTTTCAGATCTTGGGGTGCCTGGCTTGGGACTGGTGCCCACGCCCTTTGGCCCTTGCTTCATGGCATAGCCATGTGTCACAAGACCTATGTCCCACTACCTGCTGCAGCCTCATGCTGCCCTGGACTCCAGAAATGTTGGAACTCATACCTTGTATCTGATGCCTGCCACCCAGTTGCCAGCACATCCAGTAACACCTCACCATGCCAGGTGCAGGACCTGCTGCTCAAACAAGGCTCTCCTGGCCCTGAGGACGTCTGTGTAGCCCCAGCCTGGTGCCAGTGCTGGCATTACCAACCTGCCTGCATGCTTCTCTGCAGCAGCAGTGGCTCCTCATCCCGTGGCAAGCTCACTGACTCGGGGTGGCTTTCAAAGCTGGAAACCTGGCAGGCAGGCAGCCAGCGCAGGCTCCCCTGTAAGCTGGGTATGATTCAGCCCTGACTTTTGCATGCAGTATCAGACTGGCAGAGCACCATCATGCCTCCCTTGGGAAGGTGGCAGCTCCTTTCCGGGAAGGCTTTTTCTGCCCACCACCCACAAGGGATCTTATCAACACTCCTTGGAAAGTGTCCCTCAGTCAGGAGTGTGAACAGCCTTTGGTTTTCCAATAATACCACCCAACTGCTGTCACAGAAAAAGCACCTTCTCAAGAAAATTCATTTCTGACAGAGCTGAAAACAAGTGATATTACACAGCCTGAAGGAATAATGGGAAATTAAGTGACTTGTGCAAACATTGCTTTTGGCGAAATGCTCTCCTTTGTTTTCCTCTGGTCTGAGGAGAATTCATATTTCCGTAAACTGGACAGGTCTTCTGTAAGCCATGGGTGGAAAGTGCACGGTGCATGCTGTGTCTGGAGGCTCCTTCCAGCCATGCCTGGGACAGACAAGGGAGCCTGTCTGCATGGGAGGGGCATAGCAAGCAAACTCCTTTTGGGTGCTGAGAATCCTGATGGGTGATGGCCACCAAGCCTGTTCCATGGCTGGAAGAGGGGCTGCCCTTTCCAGGGGCTCATAAAGGACTGATGAAAGACTGGGACCCACACATGGGGATGAGGAGATGTGAGGCACACAGGGGACCAGAAGCACCCTGCAGAACAGGTGCTTTGTACCACAGGGTGATACAGCCCTCAATGGCTCTGGCCATTTGCAAAGTGAGGGCTGTCTCTGTAGGGCTGCCAGAGTGCCTTGTTACCAGAGGGACCCCCTTGGATGCACATTTGCTGGGGTGGCCTTTCTCCTCCTAATTGGGCCAGGGAGGAGGGCATTCCTGGGCCTTCCTCCCAGCCATAGCCCCCCACTGAGCATGGGGACTGGTGACTCCCTAATCCTTCCTGGCTTTTGGGTACAGGGCAGGTGGGTCTCCACCTCAGCCTCCCATCTGTTGGGCATGGTGGTGGGTCCATGGATCTGGAGGTAATTATTTGGGAAAGCTGCGTCCTGCATATGCACATACGGTTTCCTCCTCCTCCTGCTCAGTTCCCGGGGGCTTGAGGCGGGTGGGTTCTTTCATGGGTTTATTTTCTTTGTCAGCTCTCTTTCACATAGCTTTATTTTCCTTCCTTTTGTCTCAGTTGCTTTCCTTTCTCCTCCCTGGGCTCAGCCCTGGCCCTGCTGCCTCGTTTTCCTGCAGAGTCAGCTTACTGGCATGGATGCTGGCTCAAGCCCTGGGAGCTAGGACATCAGCACTTGGGGGGACCAGGGCTACCCCATGCCTGGCACCTGGCTTGGGGCATGTGAATTTTAAAGGAAGGCAAAAGCCCATGCCTGAGGCCTGGGAGCCCACATGCTTGGGAGTCCTTAGGGCACTGCTAGGTCTCAGTGCTGAGGTGGGATGAGGAGGAAGTCCTGCTCCCTGGAGTCTCCAGCTGCTTTGCTGATCCTCACCTCTCTCACCTGCTTTTGCCATGACTCTTACTGAAATGAAAGTCGGTGCTGGGAGTGGGAGGGCTGGAGAAGAGCAGAGCAGGAGCAGCCCTGAGTGTGCTTTTCACCTGCAAATCACTGGTAAATGCGGGTGGTCTCTCAGGCCATCCCATCTCCTCATCTGGGAAGTAGTTTAGTTGGAAAGCCAACCTCCAAGTCCACATTTTAGGGGGATACTCACCACATTGTGAAGGACTACTTCTCTGCAGGACAGTTCCCACTTGTGATTTCTGCCCCGAAGGTAAAAATAACCTATGAACACTTTGTCCATCTGTTGAGTTTTGTGAAATGTACAAATAATACCTGCCTCCAGAGTGGGGGAGGTGGCTGGTTTTGGAGCTGTGAGCACAGTAGTTGTGTGAAGTGAGCCCACACTGGAGCTCAAGGTACTGCAGGCTCTGGTGGGGCACACTCCCACAGGATGCAATAGGATGCCCTGGAGCCTAGTTTTGGGAGCCAAGGTGAATCCTGCATGGTTTGTGACCTGAGCCCCTTTGCTTAGGTGCATCTGGACACAGACTGGAGAGGAATGGCTGTATAAAGAGGTGTAGGATAGGACAGCATTAAGACATTCCTACTGCTGGTGCTATTTCCAATGAGGGCCATGCAAGGAGGTGCCTGGTGTTACCTGGTTTCTGCTCCATCACCTGCTGATGAGGCAGCCCAGCCGTGCCAGGTTTACACATGCAATTGCAGGTATGACTGAGTGTTGCTGCTGGCTGAGGTTGTGGTCATCAGCCAGGAGGTTGGCATTGCTCGAATTCATGCGGCTGTGGGAGCCAGCAGTAGACAGGGCCGTCTCCTGCCCAGCTGATAGCTGCCACCACTTGCCCTGTCCTTGCATGTCACTATGCTTTGCACTCACCTGGGGAAGGAGAATGCTGAGAGAAGGAAAGCAGTTACCCCTCCAGCAGCAGTGACCTTGTGGTGTTGGGTAAAAAATAGGCATCTGCTGGCTGTCCCCTTTGCCAGCAAAAGTCTGTCCTTCTTATAATTCAAGCTAAAAGTCTTCCTTGCTGGGTGAATAGGAAGCAGTGGCAGGTGAACCCTGGCAGAAGAGCAGCATGGGGATGCCCTGAGGGAGAGGTGCTGTGCAGCTGAGACATTCGCCTGGCAGGGGAAAATGGGGGAAGATTTCTTCCTTAGGTCGTGATGCATGGTGACCATGTGCCCAGCACTCCAACTGCTTCAGCCCTCCTCCTCCTATCCTACTTTTTATTGATGATTTACAGTCTATATGTGAGAAAAGGGAATCGACTTATGTCAGAGACGCCTTTCTTAGTATGACCTGAAGCTTTCTAGGAGTGGGCAGGCTCAATTTAGGGCGTGCAACTAAAAACTTACCAAGACCTGCGTGTTTGCGGTCAGGCATTCAACAGTTGGGGTCTGGGTGGTTAATGCTGCTTTTGCTGGCAGCATGCATCATGGGCTTTAATTCTTGGTTATGTAAAGCTGCCCTGCACCGTGGCAGCTTGCTCAGCATGTGATGAACATGCCAGCTGTTTGGTTTTTATTTTTATATCCTCTGTCTTTGCATCTTCTCTGGGCACTGACTGCACAGTCTTGGTCGCTGCCTCCATCTGCACCTCGGGCAGGAACCATGCAGCTGGGGATGTCCTCACTGAGCGGAGAGCTCCTTGAGTTTGGAGTGCAGGTGTGGAGGATTAGCAAAGAGACTCTGAGATGGCATGCACACACAAAGCCCAGGGGTGGTCACACAGCCCCTGTGCTGCGCCCTCCATAGAGGTGGCAGCATCCCAGCAGAGAGCAGCTTAGTTCCACAGTGCTGCTGGTTGAGACACAGCCCCTCTCTGTGGCCTCTGCCTGTATGGTGAGCCCCACCACAAGTTCAGCCATTTAAGCACCCATCTCAGCTCTGGCAGTTGAAACCAGGGACCTGAGTTTTCATGGTGTCAGCAAAGGTTGTAGCCTTATTCACAGGAACACATAGCCCTGATGGCTTTAGTGGCTGTGCTGCAGAGGGTTACGTCAGTGCTTGTGTTGAGATGAAGTGTGGGAGCGCAGAGGGCTGGTAAATAGACTTGGAACACTTTTCTTCTAACTACACATGGTTTTAGCGCTCAGCATTGACTCTTCATCACTTGTCTGTTTTCTGATCCTCCTTCTGAAGCTGCCCTTTTCCACTTTATTTTTAAAAAGGTTTTTGTTCGGCATTTCTCCATCCTGGGTTGCAGTGCCACTGCCTTTGGTCCCCTTTGAATAGGAAAGCAGCTCCTTTATTCTGCAGGCCTGGAGGCTCAGCATCACTACAAAAAACAGCCAAGGGTTTGGCAGGGCTGTAATTAAAGAGTGAAGGGCCTGTCACAAGTTGCCCCAGCTATTTTAGGGATATTTCAATATCTAGGTCTATAACAGATGACTCAATGCAGCTGAGGTGATGTTGGCTATACCTATACCTGCTTTGATCACTGTATCAATGTATGAGGCTTGCTGGCCTGATTGCTGAAGTTATTTTATTGTCAGAATAAAGGCTGCTGAATCCTTGAAACATTGTGGTGAGGGAACAGCTTCATGGTGGGAGATGTGCAGTGGGCAAAAAGCTGACTGTTCCCCTGAAGCAACAATGGGTTCTCTCTGGGAATGCTATCAAGGCTATGGTGGGACCATGAGGTTTCCAGAGCTGGGGGAATTCAACTAATCTCTTCTTTCTTTCCCTCCAGTACATTGGGAGCCTAGATGTGCCGCGGCCAAACAGCCGGGTGGAGATTGTGACAGCCATGCGGCGGATCAGGGTGAGTGTGGTGAGGATGTTCCTTCTTATGCATAAAGATGGTGAGGGCACCACTCCTTTGTCTCCTCCTCCAACCCTCTCTTGCATAAGTCCTGTCCTCCAGATTATTCGTAACTTTTTTTCACCATCCCTCTCTCCTTTGAGATCTCTGTAATCCAGGCATGGTGCCTTCAATCTTCTTGTGCCACACTGTTACATTGGGAGCATCCCCAGCACTGGCTGTGCCCTGTGGTACCTCAGCATCTTGTGTGCTGTGGCTGGGGTTAGCTGCAGTCTGAGTGGTTGCGAGGCCTTCTCCACCCTTGTGGTGATGCATGCTGGGCAGGAGCCTGTGCTGTGAAGACAGGGATGGAGTGGAAGATTGGTGCGGGACATGGGACTACCAGCACCAGACAGGAACTGTGTCATGTCTGTGATTTGGAAGATTTCCTCTTCTATCAGTCCCAATTCAAAAGTAGCAGCAAACTACTTGTGGAAGAGGTACATTTGTGTTTTACTGCTTGTGTAATCACTTCAGCTGCATGAAAATTCGGGCACTGCCTGGATATGCCAGCAGGTTAGTGCCCATTAAATGTCAATGTGCAAATTAAAGTGCTGAGTAATGAGCTCTGGGGCTGGCTGGCAGTAAACAGTGAGTAGGTCAGGGGATGTCAGCTGGTAATGAAGTCATCTGGCTTCCCAAAATACTTATAGCCAGTGTATGGGGTGCTCTTGATGTATAATGCCTGGCTGATAGCCAGGAGAGCTTTTCCTCTGCTCGCCGGCTTCTTGCCTGCACAACCGGAAGGTGTTCAAGGGCAGGCTTGGAGGTGAGCAAACCACACACCCAGTGAGCTTGCTACTCCCAAGGCTTAAACCAGCAGGTGCTTGACTGCTCTTCAAGGCACGAGGCAGCTCTTTGGGCAGTGGTTGGACCTTGGTCTGATGGACGTAGCAGTGTGGCCAGAGGCGCAGGTAATTTTGTCTGCTCTTTGGATCACAGCAAGGGGGTGCCCCGTCTTCCAGGGGTGACTCACTACTGGGAATAACACTCTTAGCTGGAAGGAGCTGAGGATCCTTGCAGGGGCACTGAGTGCTGGACGAGCTGTCTTTCTGATGGCCCTGTGGGATCCCATGAGCACTGAATCTGCTTGTGTGGCTGAACAGCCCTACTTGCGTTCCTCTGTTGCCTCTCTCAGCTCCTCCTGCAGACTCTTGCTATAATCTTATTTTCTCTTTTCTCATTGCCGGAGAAGGAGAGGAGTATTATAGTCCAAGGACATAGATTGCAAAGCTGTTTTGTTTCAAATTTTTAGCATGTAAACAGTTTGTAGACTTTCCTCAGCAGCTTTCCTACCCACTGCCCTGTCTTCTCGGGGTTAGTGTTGTGGCTGATGCACAAGTTGAAAAGTCCTTTATGGCATTAGGTTTGTTCACCTTGGTTCCAGTTGAGGTTTGGGACAGAACAACTGTTATACTGTCAAGAGTTCTTATAAACAGCTGTTTCCTCCACTGTCTTTCAGGAGGGGCCTTTGAAAGAATGCAGCTACAGCCCCAAAATCACATAACTTCACATCACTAGGAGAGAATTGGCACAACTATGAGGGTTGAAATAAACCCTAGGAAAAAAAACAAACAAACCAAAAAACCCCATCCTTGTTGACCAATATAAATAAACTTCAATGTAGTCTAGAAAATTCACAGATAAAACTCTGAATGACAGGGAAAGGACATAAATTAGGGTATAACAATGATTTTTCATGGTGAATGATGTGCTTAGGCTTCTTTGATCTGGTGTGAGACAGGAGAGATGCAAGTCATTGAAAGGCCATGAGTTTGCAGACTATTTCTGCCAGAGAGGCTTTGAACATCTGTTTTATTTGTTGTGAGGTGCTGTGTATGAAGAGGATGCCAGGATGGTTTGTTTGGGAGTTTACTCATACAGCCCTTCCCTGGTTCCTCATGGTTTGCATTGGCCTTACACCCAACAGCAAGACATTAACTGCAGTGTTGCAAGGGTATTCACTGGCTGGGCTGGGTGCCGGAGGCTGGTTTGCGTTTGGCTGGAGGTCAAGGAGTGCATGTCCTTCTTAAAGCAGAAGGGCAGTTATGTTCTTTAAGGAATAAAGTAATCCCAAACTATTGGCATGGAGAAACCAGAGGAAGAAAAAGTTTATTTAGGCTCTCAATGGGACATCTTTAAGTGCAAGCTGCAGCGGTTCTACACATGATGTGTGAAGCAGCTGCTGACCCTGAGGTTTGTGTGGTTTTTAATGCAGTCCCTGGGTCAAGGGAAAAGTGCTGTGCCCCGGTTTATTCTGAGTTAGCCACTGCTGCTGAAGGAGGGGGACCCTTGCCATACCCCCTGCCACCTTAGCTCCCCTTTCTCAGTGCTTCCTTCACCCTGGCTGCTCACTGGGCTTTGCCTCTGTTTGCTAACAGTGAAAAAATTTATCCTGTAAGAAGTGATGAAGCACACTGCCTGACAGTGAAGGTCCTAAAGGGAGAGCACCCTGGAAGCCCACCATAACTGCCCATGGTGGGCTAGCAGCAGTGAGGTACAGGGCCATGAACAGCAGCAGCTCCAGCAGTCAGGGCTGGGAGGGTGAATGAGTGCCATGGGCCTGGCTGATCCCAGCTTCCTGTTTAGATGGAGACCTGACCCTGTGGGGGCAAAGAGGAGGACACGGCATAGTCTGCATTGCTGGGATTCCTGCTCTGGCCAGGCTCTTCGGAGCAGCTCTCCTGAAAGCAAAGCGGAGCAATGGCTCCACCAGAACAAGATGTGTGTATTAAGCCCAAAATTACTGGTGCCTTTTGTGGATCTGGGTTGAGAGAGACTTTATACAGGAACTTGGTGTTACAGGGCAGGGATGCTATGCCCTTCATCCCCCCTACTGAAGGGCAGCCGTCCTCACGGTGCTGGCCAGAGGGAGAGCTTGTCCAGAAACAGGAGGATGTTAGAGAATTCCTGAGATTCTTACACCTTGGGGGCAAGGAGGGAAGGGGAGATGCTCAGCTGGCTGCCTCTGCCTGCCTGTATCAGCTGGGCTTGCTGGGGACACAGCCCTGTCTTGCTCTGCATCTTGGTGCAGACTCCTGGCCCTGAAAGGTCTTGGTAGAACAGGACATTAGCCATGCCAAGGGTGCACTTAGCAGTTTCCTGTGTGTTTGCTGCAGCTTTCCTCCAAAACCTACATCTTCTGGCTTTTGGGCAGAGCACCAATGGCCATGTCAATACTAATAAGTACAACAGGCCAGGACTTGTTTTCCTGGTAAGTGGCTGGGTTTGTGTTCATACAACTGAAACCCTTTTCCTCATCATCCCAAAACAGGGTGACCTGGTCCATGTTGCTTCATGCCTGAAACTTCTAAGGTAGATTGGCCTTCAAAATACTCCTTGGCTCTTCTGCATGCAAGGTGTGAAAAAACAGTCAATGAGTCCGAATAATTAACTGTGAACACCTGAATGTCAGAAAGTCCCAAGCTCAGCTGGAATGAAATGGTTGTTAAAGCTTCAGCCAGCTTCCTGTTGGTCTGAGCCCAAGGGAAAGCTGGAGCAATTCACATGGGAGCTCATGAGAGTAGTCTGGCACAGATCATACATCTGTCAGTTACCAAAAAGGGTGTGATGATACTGGAGAGCAAAACCCCAACTGGTGCTTCTTCCCAACCAGAAGGATTGTGAGCTGCTGATTTCAGTTTAAAGTGCCTGAGCTATCTGCAGGGCAGCCTTTCTCTTTTTTTTGTTTGTTTGTTTTTGGGAATGGCTGAGCACACTGGGCCCTAAAAGACAATGATAACTGTATATTTTATATTTTTTGTGTTGTTATGGTGTAAATATATGCAGATGATTTACTCTCTGCTCCTGGAACGTCTGCAGTTCAGTCAGCACTACCTGCCTGGGGCTTGATGGGGTTATTCTAGGGAATTGGGGCTCATTCTTTTTTTGCTACTTGGATTGCTGAATGCCTCTTTAACCAAGTTTTTCTTTGGTGCCAGAATGGATGAAATCCTATATAGATACTTCTTAAAAGCTAATTCCATGAAAGTCTTTTGCAAGCCAGTTTCTTGGAAGTGTCCAGCTGAGTTTCGCAGGCTCAAAACAAGGAGGGATTTCAAGTGCTTTAAAAATCTAGCTCTTCTACACCTCCTACTCTGTCAGGTACATCTGATTTTGTGGAATTTCTGCTGCCTTGCATAGCTGAGCTCTATTTTAGCAAATTGGCAAAACTGCTGAATTTCAACAAGCTTGTTTAAAGCAAGATTTTGCATCCTCTGCAAGCCATATGCACAGTCAGACTGGTGTGAAAATGGATGCATTTGGCCAGTTATTTGTGTAGAGCACATGGGATACTTTGGAGCTCATTTAATTAAAATATTTCTGAGATGCTGAGGCAGAGACAGAGATAGGTTTTTGAAAATGTTAGGTCATTTACAATGAGGTTGCCTTTTTATTTTTACCTGTCCCTGCATGAGCCCTTCCTGGAGGGATGTGGGGGACCTCACAGTAGGCAGTGGGCTGGCCAGGAAGTGCTTCAGGCTTTGTCTGCCTGAAGATCCCAGTGTGCTCTTTGCCAAGCCACAGCACTTAGCATGAGGTGAATTATTGGTGAGCTAGTGACTTTACATGATTATCTGAGATGAACAAGATTATGTTGTATTAGATCTGGAAAGAACCAAAAGGATATCTGTAATAATTTCAATTGCTCTCTCAGTGCTGTGACAATCACAGTAAAAAGGGTGAAGGCTTCTGGACAAGTTTGTTGTATTTCTCCCAGCACCACCAGTGCCACTTAAGTTCATAATAAAATAATGACTAGTTCAGTATTACTATCAACATGCCACCTACTTGATTGCATGAAATAGGTCAGGATCTCATCCTGTGGTAAGTATTTAACCAATAAACTGGTTAAAGTAGTATACAGATTCACTAGAGCAGCCTTTTGACCAAGACTGTCCATAGGAGAGGAATGGTTTCCAGGAGAGCTGGACAAAGCATGGTGGCCCTGGCTTTGCTGTCTGGTTTAATTCCCAGGATGTGGTGAGTGCTTTCTAGTGAAGCTTTTAAGGTTAGTGACATCATTAAGTAGTGTGAAGTGTACTTATACTCTGTTGTAAAGCATGTGTAGTAAATTTTAAGGAGATAAATTACTCCACTGCAGAAGGCAGACACCTGAACTGGTAAGGAGGTGTGAAGTGTGAGCTATTAATGCTGGAAAGTGAGGTCTGAGCCCCTGAGGAAGTGGGGTAGGGATGGGGCTTTGGGCACTGTTTTTCAGAGGAACTTTGGGAAGGTGCTCCCAAGCAGTTGTGGGCAAGTGCCTGTCTGTCTGCTGGGTGAGCTGGTTCACATGGTGGCAGGAATGATTTGGCTCTGTCAGACTGTGACCTGCTGGGTCCCAAGGAGACAAGGGACAAGCACGTTTCTCTTCCTTCCATAGGTGACCTCATAAATAAGCCATGATAAGCTCATTGCCTTTCAACTTCCACCAGTGCCATAGCTAAGAGTTCTCTGCCAGCCTTGGGGCTGCAGCACATCCCTTGTGGCCAGGCTTCAAACTGTGGTGGGGAGGAGAGATTGGGGCCAGGGGGTCCAGCCAAGGAAAGAGCATGGAGTGCCCAGCTGGATGGAGAGCTTGACTGGATCCAGCAATGGTGAAGGAAACCAGAACCCAGAGTGGGGAGCATGCTTTGGGAAAGCTAATGAGTCAGGTGGTGCATGCTGGTGCATGGTCTTCCTCATACCTCCTGTCTCTCTGAGAACCTCAGCACTTCTGCTCTGGGCAAGTGTCCCATGAGCAGGCAGTGCTCAGGGCTTTGGCAGGAGCACATCAACTAATGCTGGGCATGCCAGTGCAGGAAGCAGTGCCTGTGGTGGGTGATACTGGCCTGTAGCCAGGCAAATACCTTTGAGAGGGCTGGGAGTCAAGTAGACTCAGCTGAGCCTGAGGCAGGACTGGAGCTGCTGGCAAAAAGCTGGGAGGCAGCAGTGCCTTGTGTCCCCTGTGTCCCCATGACACAGCCTTGCCCTATGTTTGCTTGCTTTGCCTTTCCTTGATTGGGCTTTTTTCCTTCTCTAAGAGCCAACAACATCTCCTTGTGACTTTCCTGGCTCCACAACTGGGGGCTTTCCGTGGCAGCACTCCCAGTGAATAACATTACTGGTTTGCCAATGCCATCATCTGAGCCATTGACAAGTATCTGCTGGGACCTAAAGGGAGAAGACAGGGAATAACATCTGCCAGGGTCTCTGAACATGGGAGAGAGGGCAGACCTTTAGCATTGCTTCTTCCCAGCCTGGGAGTGATCTGACAGCTCCCCCACCCCCCTCTAAATTGGTGGCTAGCATGTAAAGTCATCATTTCATAACTGTCTGGCCCCTTTTGTGCCTTTGTGCTCCCTCCTCTTCTGCAGTGTTTCTTCGAGCGGGCTTTGAGCATTGCACTGATGGGTTGCATTTTCCTTTGAGCTCAGCAGAGTTCAGAGTTCAGGGGTGTGGGTGCATGCTGGAGAGGTGACCCTGGCTTTCCATGGCTCTTTCCTTTGATGTTCCACTCATGGATTTGGTAGTGCAGCAGGCTCAGTTCACTGCCCATGCTCAACGCCAGTGGTGCCAAGGTAGCTCTCCTGCTCTCTGCATGCCTACTCTGGCTTTTCCTCTTGCCTAGAAAAGAGTGGTTTGGCTCACAGACATGATTGGATTTAGCCTAGCTGTCAAGGGGGAGGTCTGCAGCTTGTTCTGGGAGATTTGGGGTCATGAGAGCACTGGTAATTGCTGTTTGTGAGGGTTTGAAGAGTTCTTAGAGAAACCATCCTCCTTCAATAGCTCTCTGCTTTTTCTGCAAGGTGACAGAGCTGCCTTTGATTGCCTGACCTCCTAACTTGCATAAACCTCTGCAGAAAGTGTTGCTATTGAGGGAAAGGACTGTGTTCAGTGTCGCCAGCCATAACACTCTGACCAGCCTGACCACTGCCATGAATAGGTGACAATCTCTTCTGCTGCTAGAAACTTGCTGGCAAAGATAACCATCTCCACTCTCCACTTATCTCAACTTTTTAAAGTAAATTCCTAACTGTGCATAAGAGTAAGCTCCTGGCAAGCCTGTGAGGTTGCTGAGAGGAGAAAATGGATTTGAGAGGGATACACTGAGGTGTGGCTGATTTCAAGGTCTGCAACTCATCTTGGCATCTCCCAGCACTTTCCTAGTCAGCACAGTGGAGAGCTGGACCTGTCCCTGATTTCCAGTCCCCTTGAGTTTGTGTCTCCTCACAACCATGGTTTTGCTTTTATGTGCAGGTGTTTTCTTCTGCTTTACTGCAACATGGAATTTTCCAGTGTTTTTTAATGAATCAAGGCTTTCACCAGTTTGCTGCCATCATGGCAGCATTTTACTCTTGGGGTGGAGTGGCATTCATCATTCCTGTATGCTGACCACTGAAGCCAATGTGACATGGGCCTGAGCAGGAGAGACGGGAGCATCCAGGCAGATGTGAGCGTGTCCAAGGATGATAGCTCTTGCTTTGTCATTGAGGGGAGAAATAGCTTAGGAAAAGGAGAGCAAAGAGTAAAAAAACCTTACAAGCAGGGGTCAGGGATCAAGCAATATTTAATATCTGTTTTATGGATGAGAAACTGAGCTACAGGAGGGCTAAGTGACTTGTCAGGCCCATTCTGAGAGAGGCATCCCTGCTGAAGGAACCAGATTGAATTAAATTCAAACCAATTTGAAGTTAACACCATAAAAGCTACTCTTGTGTATGATCCTTTCTGGTCTTGTGCTTCTCTGCCAGTTCTTGAAAGCCAAGGACCTCTTGAGGTGCTGCGTCACCTCAGAAGACAGGCCAAAGCATAGAGCTGCAGCCTTGCAGGAAAAAAAATACCACTGTGGCCCAGTTTCTTCACTGCTAAAATTAATTCTTGGTGGTTTTGGCTTGGTGCCACATGAAGCTTTGTTCCAGGTGATGCTGTACATCAGTAGCCAAGGGGGAAGCGCAGTATCAGGAGCTTGCCTTCCAGCCTGGGGGAAGGTGAGAAGGATTTTGGCACAGGATTCTGTGGCCGTGAGAGCTGTAAGGGTGGCTGTGTTACAATGTGTTCTGTGGCACGTGGAACCAGAGGAAAGGATCACATCTGTTTAAGGGGAGAGGCTGTAAAACTATTTTGTGAGCTGCTCTGTGGGATGGATCTCGTTTAATTAGGGAGTAGGAGGAAATGATGTTTGTTGTAGGACAGAGGAACAACAAGCACAGCCATGAATAACATAAGGGAGCCGAGCAGCCTCCCAGACCCAGAGGAGAAAGGGTGCAGTGTGTAAAGCATGACCTTGGAGGTCCCCTGCCTCCTCCTGCCCACTTCTTCCACGGGGAGGCTGCAATGGCTGAGCAAGGGCTGCTGCTTCCCACCACAGCACTGCACAAACACGGTTCCCAGCTGCTTTGGTGTCCTTGTGGGCAGTAGTGAATGTGGGTGATGTGCTTCAGCTGAGTTCTTCGGAGGGATTGAACTTTCCCAGGCTGTAGTGAAGTCTGCCCAGGGCAAAGACTCAAGATGAAGAATATAGCCAAATTTGAATGAATTTTCAGAGAAGAAAATATTTCCTTCTCAGGCCAGCCTTCCATGATAAAGAATGAGGATCCTGGTGATACTTAATCTACCAGTTGGTTTCACCAGTGAGAGTTTAATGTGGTGGGGGAAAAAACCCCAACCAAACCACTTCTTCAAACCATATGCTTGCCTGTGAAACTGCTGATCCATTTCAACAGAAACTGCAAAAATCAGCCTGAAGTAGGCATTCACTGCAGAAAACTTCAACAAAGATGGTTACATTTCAGTTTAATCCCTTGAGTGAAAACAGCCCCACCTGTGTTGTTTTACAGCATTGTTCTTGGATTGCAATAGTGATATGCATTATAGAGAGCCATCTCTTTCTTTTTCCCTCCAAGTCCTCCAGTTTTGTTTTGGCATTTTGCTCCAATGACATTTTCTTACTCCCTCTTAACATGATGGAGGGGACTGGTCTGGACTTCTTCAAACATTGCCTGATCCCAAGGAACTTTGGGAATATGTGTGTATCTATCTCTCCAGTACTGGAAACACAAAGAGCACTTCTCCGCTGACCTCTACAGACATGCTAAAACATCCCCAATATTTAAAAAGAGAAATCTGCAGTAACTGGCCCATGCTCTCTTTGGCTCTCTTTACTGCAGTTACTGGCCCAAAGAGAGCATGATTCAGGGTGCAGGTCCTATTAAGCTTCCTGTGAAAAAAGACAGATCTTTCTGTGGTTTGAATGGATCCCACTGCAACTCCCAGGTAGTTGTTCTGCATTTGTTTGAAGTCAAAGAGCTTTTCATGGAAGGAAGCTCTCCCCCATTCTCAGATCTGAACTCTGGTCTAGTCCCCTCCTAGCCTGCTCTTTGGATAAGCTAAATAGAAAGAGCTTGTTTTAACCTCTGGGAATTTGGAGTCACAGAATCACAGAATTAATCAAGGTTGAAAGACACCTACCTCTAAGATCATCTATTTCATTAAGAACAGTTTAGGATCTCAACTTGCACAGAACTGGAGCTGTGCCAGGTTGTACTGCAATCCGTTTACTTGACTTGAAGTCCCATAGTGGCTGTTTTCTAACTCTGCTTAAAGTGTAGGAACTTGTATTAGTGTGGAATTTTTTCAAGGATCTGAGTCTATAATTCTTTCTAAATCTCTCTAAAGACCATAACTTGGACTTGTTGACTTTCAATGTAGAATTTTGTGAATGATTTTTAATACGTGCCTTAGTTATTGCTGAAATAGGAACCATGGAACAAGTGTGGTATGAATAATTACCTCTTTTCTCCAGCTACAACCAGAAGCATTGTTGAGTGCTGCTGGCATCTAATGAGCCCCACAGGGCTGGCTTGTTTCTGATGCACTAAGCATTAACGCTGCTGCTCATTCATGCTTTATTAATTGTCTGAATTTTGTAATTGCTGATTTAGTTACAGTATTACCAGTTTTCCCTTCCTTCAGTTTTTCATTGCTCTTCTGCCTGGCTATTCTCATCTGCCTTCTCAAGTGATCTTACTCAAGCTTTTTATGCAACTGTGGGAGAGCAGCTCTTTAGTGAGCAGTGAAAAAAATACCAGAATAAATCCTGTATTTCACAACTTGGGGCGTAAATCTTGTCGTGTTCTGATTTGGCTCACTTTGATGAGCTGACACCTTCCTGAAGTGCTGCATGGGTATGTTCTTACAGTGCCCCTCTCTTTGTCACCTGTCTTAGGGGTGAATTTGTGTGCTCTTCTGTGCTCTTCTGCAGGATCAGCCTTCCCTCTCTGTGCAAGTGAGGATGATCTCAGCTGCCTTGAGGCAGGGTCTGTCTTAAAATTAAGCAAGCATTTGAGGAATAAAGCTGATCTTGAACATAGAAATGTTGTTTTCCTGCTGGAGTGGAGAAGGGTGCCAAGTTGGGCATTGCCTGCCCTGCTCAGCACCCCACTCTCCTGGGGTCCTCAGGGCATCACGTCTGGCCACTGCCAGAAAGAGGCAGGAGTTTAATTAGGGATTACCGTAAATGAGCATGACTAAACTGCTACAGAAGTGAATGCTTTTCTTGCCAGCTCATTCTAGCACATGGGTTCAAACCCACCGTAGGCTGGATTAACAGAGGCCATTTCTAGGCTCATGTTGCTTCTCACCTTCTTAAAGGGGCACTGCAAGGAGCCATCACTACTAAACAGCTTGTGTATCTGCTGCTGTTGCCTGCATAGGCTGAACTAATGTGTATATAATTAAAAACACCACAAAATCCAGTCAGATATGGGGTTTCCAAAGAATGTGCTTCTGCTTATTTTAGCAACAGGTGGTAAATACTGAAACTTGTACAGCTCATTTCTTGTATCTCCAGGGCTGAAAAAAGCAGTGAGAAAGCAGTGCCTGCAGATGTGTGTAGAGCCCACTCCTTGTTTACATTAACTAAAGGGAGCTCAAAGCCTGCTTTGTTTTGCAACCAGTTTCACCAGTATCCCATACACACCTGTGCACCCATTAATTTGCATGCAGAACACTTGGTCATTGGAGATGGCAGCATATGAAGGCAGGTGGGATCTTGCCACCTCTCATGCAGGTCTGGTCTGTGCTGTTATCAGTCTCTTGGATTTCTGAAAGGCATTTATAGATGTTTTCAAGGCTGAAAGCTAGCCTTTGCACAGTCTCCACTAGCCTTAACACCTGGGAGAGAAAGACTGCTTTTCCCAGCCCACGAGTGGTCACTGCCACCCAGAGCCATCACTGCATGTGCCTGAGCTGGGGGGGAAATGATACAGCAGTGCTGCGATGACATCCCCAGAGTTCTCTTATAAGCTAGGTACTAGTTAAGCCCCAGTGAAGTAGAGTAACATGTGCACAGGGACCTGTTGTTGGCTTTGATGAGCTGCAGGGTAGAACTGGGGGCTGTTGTTGGGAAGTCTTCTCCTGTGCCCCTGGTTTCATCCCTCATGTGTGCCATGCTGCTGCATCCCTCTGTACAGCACCAGCTGGGCTTCCACAGCATGCAGAGTGGCTTTGGGCTGCCTTGGCAGGGGGACAGACACAGACACATCTCAGGCCTCCTTTGAATCTCTGATTTTAAGTATTTTAAAAAATAAAATACTTTAAGACTAGGACAGGGAAGTGTGGATCCCCTAAGGGTTTCTTGTAAGGGAGGTAAATCATCTTGTAAATGGAAGTCTGGGGAGATGAGAATAAGCTGTTACCCAGAGAAACTTTCTCTTCTAACCCCATGATTGATATTGATTTAATTTGTACCAGTTCTTATTTCTGTGAAGCTACTTGAACTGAAGATGACTTGTGTATGTGTTCCAGTTTGGCAGCTCAACTCATGAAGCTTGGATGTAGTGAGAGGAGGCTGGATAAAGGGAATCTGATATCTGGTGGGAAATAGCAAACCGAGCAAAAGAATTTATTGTGAAATATACAATGCTATTGAAAGTATATTTTGTGTGACAAATAGGTATGCTGTGATCCAAGGATTCTTTCAAAGAAGCGTTCTTAACTCTGCTCTGCTGTTCTCACAACATGAGTATTTTTAGATCAATTCTCATTTATACCCATCAGTACTTGCAACTGTCACAGACGGTTACCAAAATTAAACCTGAAGTTGGATGGAAAAACAGCACTGACCTTGTCAGTGCAAACCAAAATCATGTCTTATTTCAAATGAACACATGCACTTCAGAGCCACATTTTCCCATCTAGGCAAATGCAAACTCTGAGGAATCGTGGAAGAGTTTTAAAAAGCATCATTAAGCCCAAGCATGAGTGTCTAATACTTCATTACTCCTTGAACACCATAAACTGTTGTTTCACAGGACACATGGATGTGCCACCTGTGCTGCCCTCCTCGGTATGCTGCAGCCCCTCCAACACTGGAAGTCACTCTTCTCCTCCCATTAACAGTGCACCAGAAGGAAATAAAGGAGAGAAGAAATGTTCCTGGCTGCAATCTGCTCCTAGTCCTAGTCCTGGAACTGAGCTCCAGGTGGTGTCTACCACATGAAGGGCTACTAGGCACCAGGTGTTGCCTTCCTGCTGCTTCTTCTCCCTGCTTTCTGTGCCTGTCCATGGGACAACTTGGCACTCCTGGCCAGGAAAGAGCTGTGTTCCTCTCTGGTTCCCTTTCCTGCACAGCTCGTGGTGGGCTGTGAGTTGGCCAAGGGCACCAGAGGTGGTGCTGTTTCCTTGTGTGGTTCAGTTAGGTGAAACCGTCATCCCCTGCCTAGTGCTGTTTGCTGTTCCTCCCAATTTCTGCTGTTAGGATCCCAGCAAGGTTTCTCAGGCTTCCCTCTTGTGGATTATGCCTGATCTCCTGTACATTTCTGAGATTTACTTTCATTCCCTGTGTTTTCAGCAGCAGAAATTATGAGGTCTGGGATTTCCCTCACCAGTTATTACTTCTTAGAACCATGGAGCCTGTGCTGATTGAACTCAATCTCAGCAGTCATTTTGTAATAAGTTAATTCTCCATCAAGAGAACAGAGCCCAAAGTGCTGGGAAGGCCTTTGCTAAAGTGCTGGGAAGGCCTTTGCTAGACTGCCACGTCTCCCTGCTTTCGTTAGCCTGAGCTGACCTTTGGTTAAAGTCTAACTGAAAAGGTATTTTATTAGCTGCTGTGCTGGGCTGCTGCAAGGAGGAGCTGCCACTGGGTGCCAAGGGAAGTGGACATCAACCTCCTGTGCCCTGCCCTGCTCTCCAGCCAGGGACTGCCCTGCTCCCCTGCCAGCCCTGCACTTCGGTTTTATTCCTGTGGTGAAGTGGCTGCAGGACCAATGAGAGAGCTTCAGGAGCATGGTCACAGGCATAGCTCAGAGCTTGGGGTGCTCAGGTCACAGGGTCCTTGGCAGCTAGCCCTTCATGTTCAGCAAAGATGGCTCTGTGGGATCCAGCTTTGCTCAGTTTTATGTCTTTTCTGTATAAACATAAAGAAATGCAGTTTTCTGGCATAAAGAAACATCACCTTCTATGCTTTTTCTCATAGCGGATTTCCCCCTCCCCCTGCCTCCTGATCTAGCCCAGTAGCAATGGGTTTTGTAGAAGTTGCTTTTTCCTTATTAACTGAATTTTCAGGCCACTGCTCCACTGGTCGTTTGCTTTTTCCCCAGTACAAGCTTATAAATTGTTCAGGTTTTTTGGTTTGGTTTGTTTTTTTGTTTTCTTTTGGGCTTTTTTTGTGTTTTGTGTTTGTTGGGGTTTTTTTGAAAATAGAAGGCAACAGGCACAACTTGATGCATTTAGAGGAACTTCCACTAAAAAATTTCTGCTAGTACAACCTGACTATATAGCACTGCTGGTACCTTCCCTTGCAGGTGGAGAGTGCTAGTGGGAAGACTTAAATCTGTACCTAGTGCAGTTTAGATGGGCTGGAATGAAATGAGGCCATTTTAATTCACATTAACGTTTTTCAGATGCTTGTGAGTGTGGGAGGATGATAATTCTAGAAAGACATCATCTCTCCTCTTCAGTATTAGGTCTGCCTAACCTTGTTTGCACTGTGTGGTTACAAGTTTTTTTAAGCTTTTGCTGTGCAGTGTCAGCAGAACAGGGATGGATAACATGTTTCTAAGGACCCTGAATTTTCCATGCTTTTCACACATACCCATCGCCCTCAGATTCATACAGAATTTCACATTAAGCTGACAAGGTTACACGCACTCTCTATTAAACAACATATGTTACTCTGCTCCCTAGAAAGGGCAATTCCAGTATTCTGCCAGTAGGATTGTGCTGTGCAGTGATGCATACACCACCTGGCATTAGTTTTCATCTAAAGTTATTTAAGTAGCGAATGCAGCATAAAGACAGATGTTGAAAATAGACTCCCACTAACGCGAGGTCAATGGCAGGACTCTCGTGCTCTGCCGAAATGGATGTTTCTTTTCTAGTTGATATGGTGAATGTGTTTCTTTTGTGTGCAGTGTAAAATTAAGGGATAATGTTTATTCACTAGTTAGCTGTTTGGAGTTTACAAGTGATCTGTCTAGTACTTCTTTTTCACTAATAAAACCATGTTGGTTTGGGTTTTTTTCCTTAAAAACTTTTATTTTTAAGCCTTGGCATATCTGAAATGTCCATTTCCAATCTTTGCTTAAAAAGTGTAGTAAAGTGCTTAGAGATTCAGTTGGAAACCAATGGTGGAGCTGTACAAGTCCAGGAACAGACAGGTTTCTCTGTTGATCTTTCTGTTTTCTGTGCATTTCCCTGAAATTATTTCTTATATATCTTCTGAGATTGCCACACTACTATAATCAATAATTAATATAATTAAACCAAACTTACAGTGTGATTACAGGTATTTAAAGATCTAGACTTGCGCCCAAGATGGGAAAACTACCTGGGGTTGAAGGCCAAGAAAGTTTTTTCTGCCCATTACATCATTTAGTTAGTTATAAGTAATGCAGGGAAATGCTACATGGTGTGAAATGAAAGGGGATTATGGGTAAGTGGCATAAATCCTCTTTCCTTCCTTGATCCCAAGCTGGCTAATTATTTCTGTATCATTTCTCTGTTAAACAGTAGGCTGGGATTCAACTCTCTGAATTGGAGCTATCAGTAGCTGTGTTCCCTCAAGAGAGGGAAATGTGTTTTTTCTCCTCAAGTAGTCACCTACAATCAGAATGTGGTATCCAGAGAGTGCAGGCTGAGTTGCTATCACCCAGCTCCCTGCATCCAATGACAGAGGCACTCCTATTGCTCCTCTTCCAATGCACAGCAAAGCTCCCCCTGCTCATCCCTGTCCCCTCTTGGGCAGGTCCCACAGTGGTGGCTTTGAGAAACCCAATTTCTGCTTTGTCAAGCACACAGTTTTGTATTGGCTCATTGAGAAGGTCATTAGCAGCGATGCTGTGATTTTCAGTGAGCCTCTGGGGATAGAGGATATATTCCCAGCAAGGGCCATATGGCATTGGTCCAGCATCCCTGAAAATGTGCAGGTTTTATTTTCCACTGAGTCAGCCAGTGCCCATAGGTTTTGGGTGCAGCAGCAGTAGCTGTGGCTGTGCAGTCTCAGAGTCACTTTGATGGCATTTCCTACCCCAACTTCCCCTCTGCTCTGCTCCCAGCAACAGGTAGAGCTTTGCATCCCTCTTAAGCTTTCTCTCTCCATTTCACAGCAGATGGAGGGATGTGTGGGACAAGTGCAGGCACACCTGGCAGATCTCTGTGCCCAGATCAGACAGAGCTGTGGTCAAGAGTAGCTCCAAGGTGGGGAGGTTATGAGAAGTTATACTGAGAGTGGTTTTCCACAGCCCCATTAAATAAACGGGCTGGCAGGGCAGGACAGGGCACAATCAATTGCAAGGGCAAATCTTGCTGAAGTGCAGCATGTCAATGAGGCTGTCTGAGATGTTCAGCAGTCTTCAGGAACATGTAATCTGCTAATATAAAGGGTTTGCCATTGCTTCAGAGAAGTTCAAGGAGGCAATAATGGGGCCAGCTACCCCTCTGGTACTGGGGAGAGCCAGGGTGTGTGCAGGCACCCAGCACAGCCCCAAGTACTGTTCCTGGGCTGGTGCCTTACCTGGTGCCTCAGTCTGACTATCAGCTACTACTACCTTCCCAGGAGCTGGGGTGTGCAAGGACTTGTGGTGGGACATGCCTTTCTCCTGTCATGACCAGCAAGCAGCATGCCAGCACATTAAAGCACTGAGCAGGGCTGAGTAGCTCGTTAGAATGATTGCAGTAACGAGCTCTAGTTGGGGCAGGATGTGGAATAGCTCTCTGCACGCATGGCTTGGAATTGCAAAGGAGTTTGGCTCTCACCTCGGTGTTGGGATGAAGACCTGGATTTAAGCAGGGGCTTAACAAATCTAGCTGGTCAGCCCTTCTGAGAATTTGACTTCTTTGCTCCCATCAGTTCTTGCTGGAGTTTTGCCATGAGCTGTCAGAATAAGGGGACTTTGGCCTCAACGTGACAGAGGCAGAACAGCTTTCCCCATGCCCCTTTGCCAGGCCTGAGGCAAGTCCAGGCAGAATCCCTTGCCTGCAGCATGGGATTGTGGAAGCCTCTCTAAGGAGCTCTGCATTGGTTCTGTCCCTGAAATGTATGCCAGGGCTGGGTAGCGTTTTTGCTGAAATGTTCTGGCCTATCTGCATTGCTGCCCTGGGGCTGTTACTCACCCAAAAAACCAGTCTAAAAATAGTCTAACCCTGAGATATTTTTCAGGGCTCCTGTTTCTTCCAAGCCCACATTTGTTAGGACTTGGGATGGCCCAAAGTAGAAACGCCAGAGCTCCAGCATCTCAGAAATGTACCTTGATGTTTATGATCAGTGATTGTTAGGACTAATAAATCAGGCTGCAGCTCTTCAAGCTGCTGTGCAGTTGCTTCAGGTGCTGCAGAGAGCATCCAGCTCAGCCTGTAGCTCCTGGAAAGATCACGTGCAGAGCTTCAGAAGGTGCTGGGTTAATTACTCCAAGGTAGCTGGACTGGAGCTCACCTTTTCAGGGCTAAATCAAGACATTAAGATATTTAATTAGTGTTAGGTACCAGACACACTGCTGTGATTTCAGTACTGTTCTGGTGTTTTAGCAAGTTTCAGAGAGGAGGCTCTTCGATGCTGTTTTATCTCTGCTTGTAATGACAGGGAAAGGGGAATATGAAAAATGGGACTTGGAAACCCAACCTGGTAGACTTTTTGGTGAGGGACTCTTGTTGAAACTCTCCTCCATGAGGCATAAGCCCTGCAAGCAGCACACGGTGGGGATTTTGAGGCTGGCTGTAGCCATGATGGGAGCCTAAGCTCTGCTGGCTGTAGCCATGATAGGAGCCTAAGCCTGAGCTGTGCTTTCTCCAGCCTATCACCATGGCTTCAGCCCCAGAATGGGTGGGCTTGCACAGCTTGCCTGGTCTGTGTGCTGGGGAGGGCAGAGCTGCGTTCCCCCCGCCCCCAATTTTCTGAGTCATTGGTATTCTCCCATCCCCACCGGTGACTTTAAAATGGCTTTGAGGAATTGTATTCTCAGGTCTTTAATCATTTGATCGCAGGTCAGGGCCAGCAGCTTTTCCTGTCTGCTGGTTCTAACTGCCAAGTTAATACATCATGCAGTGCTGGAAATGCCACAACGAGGCTTGGCATGGACTGAAGACAAGGCTGTGCATTGGGGTGCCCGCTCCATGCTCCCTCTGCAGAGACACTGGCAAGTTAATAAGAGGATAAATTAAGTTTCTCTTCCTAAGGCATGCAAGGTGCAGGATGTAAAGCTTTTCTGCCACTGGGCAGCCATGGAGGATCTGTCTCCATGGCCGTGCAAAGCACACCCTGGATGTGGCACTAGCACATCAGCTACCTGTTGTGGGTGCACTTGTGATAGACTGGTTGTGGGCCTCCCCAACAGTAGGTGGTTGCTCAGTCTAAATAGCTTATCTACCCTGTTCATCCACTGGGCCCTACTTGCAATACTCTAAATGCAAAAGTGGCTGGATTTTGAGGGATCTCATTGTCTCCCTGGGCCAGACCAGAGCTTTGTGTTTAGTCACTGATCTTTGGAAGTTCCTCTTGGTTTGTTGTTTTGTTTTTTTTTTCCCTGTCCAGTGACTTATAACTGAAGGGGGTAATTGCATTATCCCATGCACTCTGGAGAGTTTCATAGAGTCCTCATCAATCATCTTCAGTATTATACTGAATCCAAAAATCCCCACTCAAAATGCCATTTCCCTTACCAGAACTCAGCAATGGCCACAGCCAGTGGGGCAAACCCAGCCAGGCTGTGGAGCTCCGGGAGCTAGAAGGGCTGGGGAGGTTGCAGTCCCTCTACATGGAGGTACAGCTATTTGGAGAGACAGAGCAAGTGCCTTTGAAACATAAATTAACATTTCCAGCAGCACCCTGGGCTGAGCAAAGCATTATCCGTATCCGGGTGCCAGATTGCTTCAGAATATGCTCCTCTGGATGCTGGGCATGGGGATGCTGTGGCATAAAACGGAACCCTGTCCAGTCCTAGGTGTGTAGGCTGTTGTGGGCATGGGCTCAGGGAGGCTTGTAGGGCCAGGGAAACCTTTTCCTTCGCACTGGAGCCTCTTCAGCCCACACTGAGGCTTTCCTGGTGCAGAAAGGCTAATTTCAGGTGTTTTCTTCTGCCACCTGCAGTATGAGTTTAAAGCCAAGAATATCAAGAAGAAGAAAGTGAATCTCATTGTGTCAGTGGATGGTGTGAAGGTCATTCTGAAGAAGAAGAAGAAGGTAGGCAGTCCTCGTCCCTGGGGCAGCAGTGCCTTGGCAGCAGAAGCCCTCCCCTTGCAGTGCAGAGACCTGCAGCATCCTTGAATTTCTGGGAAAAATCTAGTGGGCTGGGAGAGGGAGAAATGGACTGAGGTCAGCCATGGATGAGCCACACAGGGTGGCTGAGCCAGTCCTAATGTGAGTGTAGAAGGGGTTCAGGGGTCCCCGTGGGAGGTGATGTGGGACATTGCTGGTCCCCAGGACCTGACCCTCAGTGAAGAGTTGCAGAGAAGCAGCAGCAGAGCTCTGAGAAGAGCTTCCCAGATCTGTCCCTGGACTATCTCAGCCGTGTCCTTGATCTCAAGGGCAGCATCTAATGTACTCATTTTCAGCTTCTTTCATTGCAGAAAAAAGAATGGGCCTGGGATGAGAACAAAATGCTCGTCATGCATGATCCCATCTACAGGTAAGACTGCTCAGGGAGGAGATAGAGACTTGGGTGCCTCTGCCATACTTTTTACACCACACTGGCACTGTGCTGGGGACTGACCGTGGAGAGCCGCTGCCATCCCTTTGGAGGGCAGCTCCTCTCATGTGCTCTGCTCTCCAAAAGTCACCAGCTCTGTTCCTGCATCACATTGGGAAAAGCTAAGAGCATGGGGCATTTGTGTCCGAGGGAAAACAAATAGCTCCAAATAGCAAGGAATAGCTTCAGCTGTTCCAAGCAGACAAGGCAGAGGAGTGAGATTTGCTCTTCTTGGTCCATGAAGGGCTCCTGGTCTACCAGCTCTGTCCCTGGGGGCTGATCAGAGAAAGCCCTGTACCTTCACAAAATGTTTGCTGCTGCCACTGAGTCAGCAGGCTAATTTTCCCAGCCAAGGCAAAACCACTGCCAAAAAAAATTCTGATGGGCTTTAGCAGGGATGTGCTGCAGAGGCTGGGCATCTGCCAGTGCCCCAGGATGTGCCCTGCGAATCACTGGCTGTAGCCTTGCTTGTCTCCTGGGCACTGTGGGTAATATATTCATTGTAGATGATATCTTCCCCCCTTTTCTGTCCTTGCAGGATATTCTACGTGTCTCATGACTCCCAGGACTTAAAGATCTTCAGCTATATTGCCAGGGATGGGTCTAGCAATGTCTTCAGGTGTAACGTGTTCAAATCCAAGAAGAAGGTAAAGACTCTGGGGTGTACATCCCGTCATCATGCTGTCTTGGTGCGATGCTGAAGCACAACCTTTTGGTGCTGTGCTGCAGCTGGCAGCCTGGACCACTGTGGTGTTGTGAGCCCTGGTGCCTCAGTCCCTGCAGCAGCACACAGAGAACCTCGAGAGCTCTGCCTGCTTGGATTCAAGGGCAGCCCATCTGAGATTATGTTCCTCCTCTCATCTCCTTGCCCACTGCAGAGCCAAGCCATGCGCATTGTCCGGACAGTGGGGCAGGCATTCGAGGTCTGCCACAAGCTGAGCCTGCAGCACACCCAGCAAAATGCAGATGGACAGGAGGATGGAGACAGTGAGAGGAACAGGGATGACCTGGATGTCCCAGGTACTCTGTGAGCATGAAGGTGGGGTAGCATGGGGGTCCTGGAACCTGGCAGACATGATCTGCAGTCTTCTCATTCAGCACGTTGCTGGCTGACACCTTCAGGGAACAGATTTGCACAGTAATCTGACCTGCATCACCTCAGGCTCAAGCTGGGATCTTGCCCAGCAAGGAGCCTTGGCTAGGTGTTAGCCATCATTCTTGCAGATATCCCCCTTGCTGGGAGACCATTTGCAGTGCTCAGGATGCCGCTGGGAACCTAAATACTGTCTGTGTTTGGCTGCACACACCACACACATTGCCTCGCTGCTTCCACAGAGGAGACCCTAAGTACACACCTTCCCTGTGTCCTGAGGCACTGGTGGGATTGGGTCCACCTCTCTGCCATGGACCCAGGTCATGGTCCATTGCAACCTCTGCAATTCCCTGTGTGTACAAAGCCATGTTCCAGAGCATGCATCAAATTCCAAGGGCTGTAGGCAGCCTGTGGACCCCCCTCTTTTGTCAGCCTTGTGGGCGGATGGTGCAGGGACGCTTCTGACTGAGGACTGCTGGTCCACCCCATCACCCCAAGGCTCTGTGAGGTCCCAGGGAGCATGGTGCTAGCAGCTGCACTCTGGGGGAGACAGATGTTTTGCCAGAGGTTGGTCAAACACCTTCACTGCCTGTCAGGATGCTGGTGGGTCCTGCTGCCTGTCTGTGTGTAGACTGCTTGCCCTGCAGCCTGTGCTGAGTGCCTAGGCTGTGCCGAAGTTTCCTGCCTGCAAAGAACAACCAGCGACCAGCGCTGTTGTGATGACTTAATCATTGGGCCATCCTGGACTGGCCATTGTTTGTTTTTCCTCCTCAGGATGTCCCAGATACTATGTGCAGTTCCCTGGGGATTTCTGAGCATCCGGTTGTTTTTTTCCCCTGTAATCTCTTGTTTACCTTTCTTTGGCTTCCTCTGTGTCTTCTGCTCTCAATGGCTCTTTTCTCTCATGTCAGGGGTTTTGGCTGCTGTTCCCCAGGTTTAGTGTGCTGGGGCTGGGTGTGTTTTCAGCTTTAAGCCCCATTCCAGGTGGCAGCAGGAAGCCCAGCCATGTCACTCTATACCTGCTTCCCTCTAGAGCTAGAGGGTGGTGTCACAGGGGCAGTGGGGACCAGTGGCCATCACTCACCATACTGTGGGTGCATCATAGCAAGTTCCCGCTCCATGTGGGCTATGCTCTGCTCTGACGCTTGGTCCCACAGCCTGCCGCCTCACTGGTGTGGAGAGGGCAGCCACCTCGGCAGAGGAGACAGACATTGATGCTGTGGATCTGCCACTGCCCGGAGCAGATATCCTCGACTTCAGCCGTGGCGTGACTGACCTCGACGCCGTAGGCAAGGAGGCAAGTGCCTATGCTGACATCAAGGTGCGTGGGTCCTGACTGTCCATTCTTAGGGCATGGCTCTGAGACACGTCCCAGGGGCCGCGGGGATCAGGAGGGATTGTGCAGCATTCCCTGGTTCCCTGATCAAAGCCATCTGCCACCACAGGGCTGCCCTTTGGCTCATGGCCCAGGGCTCCCGGTGAGTGCCATGCCGAGGGTCAGCTGTGTGCAGCCGCACAGAAAGTGTCTGGAGCAGAGCTGATAAGGATTTTTTTCCACCAAAGAACCTCTTAAAAAACCCTTTTTTGATATAGTGGAAATTCCCATGAGAAGTAATAGCTTTGGGGGTAATTTTCTACCTAAGTATTTGGGCTGTTGTCAAAACTGAAAAAAATCCTGATTTTCAGCACCCTCAGCAAAGTGTGTGGTTGCTTTGAATGCAGCAGCTTCTTCCCTGGGTACTTTGGGGGGCTGCTCTGTGCTGCAGCCCATGTGTGCCTGGCAGTTCTCTGTAGCAAGGGACACAGGGTGACTGTTTCAACATCGGTGTTTTGCAGGGATGCCTCCACCCTGAAGATATCCTGACAGCGTCACCCAAGATGCTATTGCCCTCATCTGCTCAGCTGCCCGACCTGGGAACGCCCCTCTCTGCACATCACCAAATGCAGCTTCTCCAGCAGCTTCTGCAGCAGCAGCAGCAGCAGACACAAGTGGCCGTGGCACAGGTTGTCCCTTTCACTCTTTCCTGGGGGCAGCAGCAGATCTGAGACACACTACCAAGCCCCTCAATGCCACTGGAGTATCCGCTGCTTGGAGGCAGCATTGAGGGCCAGCAGCTCCACCGGGAGGGCAGGCTGCCTCCCGGCAGAGATGTTCAGGTGGTGGTTGTGGGAGAAGCTGGGGCCCAGGGGATGGGGAAGGACCATCTCCAGGACTGTGCAGCAAGGGGATAAAGGCAATTTGCCCTGGCTCTGTCACAAAAGATGAGGTGCTTAGGTCTGTATGCCACCAGCTTTCTTAGTCCTTAAGCCCTTGTCTGCTTGCCAATGCCCGACCTCAGCATTAGTCCCAGCCAACTGCTGCCTGGGCTGTGCACCTGGCAGCTTGTTCTCCATTTAGCTATTTCTCATTTAAGTAGCTCTGACTGCTTTATCCAACTCATTACGTTAGCTTTACATGTTCTCTGACCCCTTGCAGAATTCTGCAGTTGCTGGGCTTTCTTTCTGGCCTGAGTGATTGGCTCCAGCAGCCTTTCTGGGCTTTCCTGCAGCTTTCCTCTTCTAACATCAGAAAAAATACTGGTCTTTCTGGCTGTGCTGCTTGCCCAAAAGCTTGCCTGCCTTCTGTGGTCACAGGCTCAGGAAGTTGCTTTCCCCTCTGGAAGAGGGACCTGCATCCTTATGGGGTCCTTTGTGTCTGCCCAAGTATTGTGTTGCTGTAGCCATTGCTTGACAGGCAAAGCTGTGTGATAGGCACTGCTCATCCTCAGTAGTTCCCAGTCTACCTGCAGAGCCTTGCAGTGGTGATTACTTTTTCTTCCTACTTCCACATAAAAAAAAAAGGAAATACTGTAATGCCATTTCTTGACTGGCTCCTGGGATGGAAGCCAGTGGTCTTATTCCCCTCTCTCTAAAGGCTAATGCCCTGCTCTGAGCCTCTGCCCACTGCTGGGTGGTTTTTGTCCCAGGAGCTATCACTTAGCTGCTCTCTAATTCCTTCAGTGCACACAGTGGTGGTTTTGTATCATTGTAATTTATTAATGAAAAGTTGGGAACTATCGTGTAAAACGCATTCCAGATGACTGCATGAATCACATCAATACCTCTGCCAATGGCACTTATCTTATTTCAAAAAGTAGTGAGTCAATTTGTCTTCGAATGGATGGTGATGTGTGCCCAAATCTTTACTAACAAAGTCAGGAGATTCACCATGCTGAGCAGGATCTGTGCTTGGTCTGTAGCTACAGGGAACATCCTGTAATTATCTCAGCCTCTCATTACTCAGCTGAGGATTAAATGCCATTTAGTTCCCTCATTAACCATAGAGTTGTTTTTTCAAGGCATTTCCATATACCTGTGAAAGTTCCTTTTCTTGAATTAAGGCCAGGAGTCCTTCGTGGGTCTTGTCCCCAGGGGGCTGGCGGCATGAGCCACTGCCATTCTGCTAAGGCCTGACATTTGGGCTGTAGGTGCCTGTGATGGAGACAGCTGCCAGCCTCAAGGAAGGAGGACTTCCATGCTGATGCTGCCAGCACTGTGCTTTGGCACCCACTTAGCATTTAAACATAATTCCACCTCTGCGAGTTTGGCTTGGGGGCTCTGCTTCACCCACAAGCACTTGGAAGAGGATCCCCATCCCATTGTGTTCCTGTGCCCCACTGTCCCACCATTGGCAAGAAGAGGGACATGCTTCTATGTGACCTGGTCTAGGCAATCCTGCTCTGACAGGGGGGTTGGACTAGATGATCTTTCGAGGTCCCTTCCAACTCCTAACATTCTGTGATTCTGTGATTCTGTGAGGTGACTATGGCTCCTGCTGCAGTGGTGTGGAGTGTCTCACGTGGCTGGGGGCCTTCAGGCAAACCAGAAGTACTCTATGCTGTCTACTCAGTGTAAAATGTTTCACTGCCTTGCCCTTGGTCTGTCTTGTTGGACTATTACAAGTCCCAGTCTGGCTTCCTGCCACCCCTCAAGCTTACTGTGCTTCAGCTCTGTTCTGCCAAGGGCACTGCCCTGCCACATTACCAGCAGGACAAAGGGGGACAGGACAAAGTGGGCAGCACCTGCCTGTCAGCAGACCTGGTGCTGCCTTCCATTACCCATCCAGGAGGGCAGGTGTCCCACAACTGTGCTGCTTTTGGGGCTCTGCAGCCACAGCAGCAGCTCATGAGTTTGGCAGGCTACAGAAAGCTTGTTTCTCTTCCCCAAGGTCGCTTTCTAGGCCAAGGTAAAACTGTCTTTTCTGGGTTTTTTAGCTGTTTTGGGTTTTTGTTTGTTTGGTTTTAAATCTCTGCTTTCCTGGTTCCCCACAAGCCTGGCTGGCTCAGTCCTTTCTGGAGAGAGGAGTTCTTGTAGTAGCTATGGGTGGGTGGCAGGAGAGGATGCTGAGCTGGTGTGGCCCACAAATGGCTCTGCACTGCTGTCCCCTTGTCTGGACGACTCTCCTGGGTCTCTGCTTGCTTAAACTCAGATCAGAGCTGACCCCACTGCCCCTGGGCAGGGGCTCCTGGCTGGTCTTGTCCAGCAGCATCAGCATCACACTCTCCCTGGGATGTGGTGCTGATGATATGGATGCTTGCATATGGGTAGTTATGCAGAAATAGATGAGCTTCTTGCCCATAGACTCCCGCAGGCTAACATCCAGGCATTGCTTCCCAGGGCCAGAATGAGCAGCCAGCTCATGACCCCAGAGCCACCGTGTCTCAGCAGCATTCTGCCATCTGTGTTGCTCCAGGCGTGTCATGCCTGTCACAGCCAGAGCCGCCTGCAGCTCCAGGGCAGCATTTAATTTCTCCAGCCCCTGCTAGTGACAGACATGGCTGGCAGGACCCTGTCTCTCGGAAACTTGCCCAAAAAGACAGCTTGGCCAGGGTTGGCACACAGCACATGGCTGTGTCCTTGTGTGCCTGCAGCAACATCCAGTTGGTTGAGCATGTCTTCTCTTCCACATCCATCTATCTTTCTCCTGAGCTGCCCTTTCCATGTGCATTCATGGCACATGTGCATGGCCAGTGGTTCGGTGAGCACTGTCTCCATTTGCCTTGCACTTTTTCATCAGAGAGGCATGGGAACCATGCATTGGATTTGCTGAGCGCTCCCTGATGTGACACTGCCACCTATCCCCACTCTCCCCATAATATCTGTGGGTACATCTGTGAAGAAGAATGGCTTCTTCATCAGATCACTTGGTGGGGTGCTAGTGAGCCCTGGCAGAGGAGCAGGGATAGCTGAAGTTGAAGCTCTCAGCCCCTGAGCAGCATGTCCCACATGCTCACCTATTCTTTCCTGTCACACAGGTCCACTTGCTGAAGGACCAGTTGGCCGCAGAGGCAGCAGCACGGCTGGAAGCCCAGGCTCGCGTGCACCAGCTTCTGCTCCAGAACAAGGACTTGTTGCAGCACATCTCACTCCTGGTCAAACAGGTGCAGGAGCTGGAGCTGAAACTGGCAGGGAACAACACCAGTAAGTATTCCTGCCCCTTCCTCTCCCCTTGCAGCTAGCCGGGCCTCTGGAGGACATGCATGTGGGTATTTCTCTTGGGGCTTCTGTGCATTTCCAGTGGGTTTGCATACAGGAATATTAGTGCACTTCTGGCCTGGGTTGTGCATGTGCAACAGGGTGCTTGCATGCAGCATGGGAAGGTGCATGGGGAGGGTTGTATAGACAGATAGTCACATATGTTCATCAGCTGTATGTCCACTTCCCCAATGGTGGCATGTTCTAGGCCAGCTCCTTACTTGCCCAAGCGTCACTCCTTGACCTTCCTCTCCAGTAGATGTGACCATCAGCTCCCTTCAGGAGCTAGGGTGGGATATAGGTAACATTTTACCCTGCAAAACTGGCTCTTCATTGGCCAGCAACAGCTCCTGGCACCAACGACACTAAATGAGCCCCTCTAAATAGTGGCGTTGGGGAGTTTGACACCAAAACGGGCCCAGACCATGCTTCTCTGGCCAGCCTACAGCCACCTATGGTGGCTGGGGGACACCCAGGCAAGCCAGAGCAGCACTGCCTGCCTCTTAGCTGTGTCTTTCTCTTGCAGCGGGCTCCCAGGACAGTCTGCTGGAGATCACCTTCCGCTCCAATGTCCTCCCTGTCCTCTGTGACCCAACCACACCACAGCCTGAGGACACCCACCCGCCGCCACTGGGCCACAGCTCGGGCTTCCCCAGCACCCTGGGCAGCCCCATAGGTAGGGACGACTGTCTGGTGAAGTTGGAGTGCTATCGCTTTCTTCCAGACTCGGGGCCACCTGAGCCGGAGCCAGCACTGGGCAGCCTGGAGCTCATCAAATTCCGCGAGTCAGGCATCGCCTCCGAGTATGAGTCCAACACGGATGAGAGCGAGGAGCGTGACTCCTGGTCCCAGGAGGAACCGCCACCCCTGCTCCATGTCCAGCCAAGGCAGGACCTGGGTGACAGCCTGGAGGATGAGATTGCAGTGTAGATGTTGGCAGGAGGTGGTGCGGAGCATCCAGGATCTGCCGGAGCTGAAGTGGACCCTGGCTGTAGTCCCCTGGCCCTGGTGGGGACAGGACAGACTGGAGGTAGAGGGGTGGAGGAGGGAGCAGGAGGATTCAAGTGCATAGCTGGGAGGTGTGTGGAGGTAAGGATGGAGCTGTGCCAAGGGGGTGCACCAGGCATACTCTGTTCCAGCATGCGTGGGCTTGGGTGCTGAGCTGGAGCATCCCTGCTTTACGTCAAACAGTGAGCTGATAGCTTGTGCTATCCCCTGTTCCCTGTTCCCTGCAAGCTGTGTTTTAAGGTCAGACAGAAGCAAGAGGCACCCTGCAGGATTAACTACTGTTGCTGGTGGGCAAGCAGTAAAGCAGGAGAAGGTTTTCTCTGGGGGAATGAGAGAGCAAGCATGGAACAGTGAGCAAGGACAAGAGGGACAGAAGAGGCAGTGCCAAGGAGGTGAGCAGGGATAGAGCCACTGTCAGGGAGATGATGGGACATGAGGACAGCCATGCTAGTGGGGTGGCTAGTGTTGGTGATAGTGTGTTGTTGGCATTGGTGCACGATGAGAGGTGAGGAGCAGTAAACAGTGGGGACGAGCCTAGGAACGAGCTGAAGGGGTGAGATGAGGTTGCACAGGTAGCTCCTGGCAGGATGATGGTGTTTGTTTATGGCACTTCCAGGACAGAGTTTGTCACTGCCTCAGGCAGGTGGAGGGCTTGAAGGCACTATCTACTCCTTTCCTGGGCTGTGGAGAAGAGAGGAAGGCATGGCTCCACATAGAGAAGGGAGCCAGGACATGCAGCACAGGACTGTAGAGTGTCCTTCCACTCACTGTCCAGGTTTTGGGTTTCTTGGCATGGCCACCAGGTTTCAAAGGTGCTCTCAAGTCACATTTTCAAGCACTTCCCTGCAGCCCCCACCATCATGAACTCCCTACTTTGTTCTATAGACAAACTCTCCCACTTCCAAGCACTCATTTGCCCTTGGACCAGGGCTCAGGGGTGCAGTGCTGGCATTGGCCATGTGCAGGGATGGGCATGCTCACCGTGCCTCAGTGGGGAGCAAACTGCTGAGGTCTGCAGGCGAGCTTCTTCACATGTCTGGTTTGCACCCTTCAAAAAGACCAGACTCCAAGGTGTCCATGGCTGAGAGCCATCTGTGGGGGTCTCTAAGGGATCCAGTGTTTCTTTCTTTCCTGCAAGCACATTTATCAACTGCCTGTTGCTGCAGCCTCTAAAAGAACATGGCTGAAGGGGTATGAACCAGAGTCCTTATGTCCCCCCTACTCCTTGTGAAAGCACTCAGCAAGGTGGGGATTGGCACAGTTGTCTTTCTCCACATCCACCTTCTTATCCTACTTCTGCTTTGCATTTTTACTTCCCTCTGCTCTCACCTTCGGCAGCTCTGTCTCTGCTAGATCTGCCTGCAACTAACTCTCAGCTGTGCGTCTCCCAGACATGAGCTTTTGCTCTCCTCCAGGGCTTAGAGTGGCTGCTGAGGAAGGTCCACGTCTTCTTTCTGCCCTGGTCCCCTTGGGACTGAGGGTTGCTGAGGAGTGAGGAGTCAGTGAGGCTTTGGAGTCCATACGAGCTGTGTTATGCATCCTTCACCACGGGAGAAGGCTGGATGCTCTGAGGAGCTAGAGAGTCCTAGTGGAAAGGACATGTTTCAGTGTCCCCATCAGTGACCTGGTGTCCAGGGGACCTGATCACAGAGGGAACAGAGCAGGAGTGGGTGCTGGTTGCAGTGTGTCCCGGGTGCTCCTGTCCTCTGAACACTGAGATCTCTGTCCAGTGCTGTTGTGTGCCAACCTGTCTACTGAGGACCCTGACATCGCACTGCATGTTTGCGGTGGCTGGAGGTGAAGGCACGGGGTGGGAGCCTGGCCTCACCAGGAGAGGTGGGAAGGGCAGCAGACACAGGACATGGTGCAGGCTGGGTAGGGATGCATGGGTGAGCTCGGATAGGGATTTCCTTGTGGGCAGGCAGGTTGTACAGGAGAGGGGCTCAACCAGAAGTGCAGGGAAGACAAAGGGAGAGCCCAGGGGGAGTAGCAAAAAGCAGGAGGTCTCTTCCAGGCTGGGCTGCTTCAGAAAGAAGTCAGGGCTGAGCCATCTCCCCACATCACAGCTCCTGCCTGTCCTTGCTACAAATGCGCAGCCCACGCAGAGCCCTGCAAGGACCTATTGGGACCAGCTGCAGGCTCAGGCTCCTGCCCAGCATTCTGCCCACTGGAGATTGTGGTGGGCACCCTGTGGGCTGAAGGGATGCTGCTGGAGCCAAGTGGTACCCTGCCAGTGTCCTGCACTTCAGGTGTACATGTGTAAATGGTCCTCCCTCTAACTCAGCACTGCCTCCAAGACTCCTTTCTAGCCTCTCACTTTTGTTATGGACCTTGACCAGGATTTATAGCTATATTTTTTTGTCCTTTCTTTTCCTACAATTGTCATGTTACTAACTGTTGACTCTATCTGGGAAACCAATATGTCAATGTAAGTGCACTTAACCCTTGGGTGTTGTCATTAGTTGACTGGCTTTTGCTAAATAAATCTTTCTATTTCTCAAGTCTTTCTGTTGCCTCTTCCTTCTCGCTTACTCTCTCTTTCTGTATTTCTGTCCCTCTCCATGCTGAGAGGCAGCACCGGTGGTGGCATCCATTGGACTTGCACATACCCCTTCCAACCTAAACATCGTCCCTAGCAGGACCCTTGTTTGTGGTGCCAGCCACGGGCTGCGTTTGAGAGTGAGGTGTCCTGGACATTGCTGTGAGTTAGAGGTGTTTCAGTCTTCCCCTTGAACCACTGCACAGCGCAGGCTCCTCTCGCCCAACAGCTTGAGGATGCCAGAGGGGTTCTCAGCGTCTGCAGAGCTCCCCATGGAGATACAGAGATGCTAAGCCACGCTTTCAGGGGCTGGGGAAATTTTTGGCTGCTGGGGATGGAAAAGTCGAGAAAACCCTCTCGTAAAGGATGGCGGAAGTGTGTGGGCAAGAGCAGCAGGCAGACGGCGCTGGCAGCTCCTAAACCGATTTATTGTGCCGCTGGCAGAAGCGATGGAGTAGTGCCCTCCCGCGGCAGTTACCTGGCTACACGGGCGCCCTGGGGGCTGCAGCTTCCTGCATCTTGTGCTCCTTCTCCCGCAGAGCCTTGAGCCTGCGGTAGTACACATTGCAGCTGTAGCCCTCCTGGGAACTGTTCTCGATGTGGGTCTTCAGAGCGCACAGCCTGGGGAAGACGCGGCAGCATGACACACACTGGTACCCGCGCTGGGGCAGTGGCTGCCCCTTGGAAGCAGTGAGGATGTCCTGGGTTGTGATGCTGACTCTGCTGCTGGCCATCCTGTCCCTTTCCGGCTGCTGGGGCTCATCTGAGGAGCCAGAGGAGCAGACGATGTCTGAGAGGTCATCAGGCTCCTCATGCTCCTGGGTTCTGGCAGCCAGGATGAAGGAGAGGCTGCTCAGGTGCTGCTCGGCGGCTTCTTGGGTGCTTAGAAAGTAGCTGTAGGGTGAGAACCAGGGCCGGTAGATGGTGCAGGTGCGGGCAGGGAGGTCGCTGCCCAGTGGGGCTGCAGGGCCACAGGCTGTAGAGAAGAGGACCTGTAGTGAGTTGGGGGTCCCTGTAAGAGCCTGGCCCCCCACGATGTTGGGAGCAGTACTGGAGAATCTTCCCCTTTGTCTCCATGGGATGCAGAGGTGGCTGGCTCTGTCCTTAGTACATCCCTCTGGCATGGAGGGTACCCTCCCATCTCCCAAGGAGAGCTAGAAATAGGCATGGGAATGCTAGCAGCCACCAAAGTTCCACCACAGCACAAGGCTCACCCCGCAGCCCACTGGAGTCATTCAGTGGAGAACTGTCCTGGCACAGGGATAGTGGTGGAGGAGCCGAGCTGGTGCTCTCAAGGGCAGCATCCACAGCTTTGCGGATTTCTGCTGGGAAGATATGAAGGAGAAACCAGTGTATATCAGAGACATCTGCAGAACCATGTCAGGTCCCCAGAAAGCACCCACTGCCAGCGGACCCACCCTATTCCCTTTCCCCACCTATGCAGGGGGACATGCCCAGCCAAACCCCTCCACAGTCCATCTGCCTTCAGACCATTGCTATGCTACAGGAGGCTGAGCTGTGTCATGGCTGTGCTCAGCAGTTTCAAGGGGAGGCTTTCTCACAGGCAGTGGCAGCTGCCTGCGTTCCCTGCCTGGCCGCAGCAGGCAGGCACTGGACTCACCAGACAGACTGGCAGGGCCTAAGGGGCATGGGTCTTCTGGGATTCTTGTCATGGTGCTACGAGGCATGGCCCTGGTGGAAATGGTGGGCAGGATGAAGCTCTCTATCACCCTTCTGTAGCTGGTGCATGGTTCCTGTGCCATGGTACCTGTGGCATCACTGGCTGATGTCACAAAGTTGTGCACAGCAGGATGCTTCTGGGCAGCGTGCTCAGCCCATGGGATCTCTGGTGAGCTTGGCCAGAGCAAGGGGGCAGCCAGTCTGGTCTGGAGAGGGAGCCTTGGTGGTGTGGGCAGTCCAGAGTCCAAGCTGCCAGTGCCCCCAGAGAACCCCCTTTTGCTTTATGGGAGCCTGGTTGATAAGGCGGCGTGGTATGTCTGGGCAGGGGATTGGCAACATGCCTTGCCCAGCAGTGTGGAAGGGACAGGCCTGCTGTCCCCTTGCCTTTCCTTTGCTAAATCATCTCTCTCTTTCTTTCCACAACCTGCTTCGCAAGTTGCTTGGTGCCAGGTAAGAGATGTTCTTGGTGTGTTGGCAGTGCCACCATAGAGTCCTGGGCTCATTGCTACCCTGTGTGGCCCCATGCTGTCCCCACTGCATGTACTACCCTGTGCAGGCCTGGCATGGCCTGGCTGCCCACAGCCTCCCTGTCCCCCAAACTGTGTTCCCACGCTGCTGGGTTGGGAGCTGGCGAGCAGCTCTGGGACATGCTGTCCTTGCTGGGGTCTTCCCTCCAGCATTACTCACACCCCCTCTCTGTTCCCTTTCCCCCTCCAGTGGACCAAAGCATGTTTGAGAA
>VWZX01010012.1:0-17348 GCA_013399015.1 Galbula dea
GTTATCATAAAAAGGGGGGGTTGGGTTCGGTATTTGGATCCTGTATATATTTATATTAGTTCCATCTAACATTGTTATCATTATTAAAGTAGTTTTTAGTTTTATTTTCCAATCCAGAAGCCTCTCTCTACCTTATTGTCCCCTATCTCTTCCTTTTTTGGGGGGAAAGGGAGGTAATAAGGAATGTCTGCCATGGGTCGGTGGTCGGCTCAGCCTCCAACCTGCGACAGAGAGTCATGGTCAATGGGATGGAGTCTAGCTGGAGGCCTGTATCCAGTGGAGTCCCTCAGGAGTCGGTACTGGGACCAGTACTATTGAATACATTCATTAATGACCTTCATGATGGAACAGATTGCACTGTCAGCAAGTTTGCTGAGGACACTAAACTAGGTGGAGTGGCTGACACACTGGAGGGTTATGCTGCCATTCAGCATGACTTAGGCTGGAGAATTGGGCAGGGAGACATTGAATGAGATTCAACAAGGCCAAGTCTTGCACCTGGAAAAGACCAAACCTGTGGATCAGGATAGGTTGGGGACCAACCTGTTGGAGAGCAGTGAAGGGGAAAGGGACTTGGGGGTCCTGGTGGATGGAAAGATGACCATGAGGCAGCAGTGTGCTCTTGTGGCAAGGAAGGCCAATGGGATTCTGGGGTGGATTAGAAGGGGTGTGGCTAGTAGGTCAAGAGAGGTTCTTCTCCCCCTTTACTCTACCCTGGTGAGGCCGCATCTGGAATCTTGTGTCCAGTTGTGGGCCCCTCAGTTGAAGAAGGATAGGGAACTGCTGGAAAGAGTCCAGCACAGAGCCACCAAGATGATGAAGGGGCTGGAACATCTTCCTTCTGAGGAAAGGCTGAGGGAGCTGGAGATCTACCACGAGAGGGAGCCAGACACCAGAGCCAGACGAGAGTCATCTCCAGCCGTCCCATAGCCACTTGATAAACACCATCCCATTGTTGCACAAAACAATGTCAAATAGCAGTTTTCTCTAGAGAAGGCTGGAAAGCAGCTTGGCCCTGGGTGTTCTGATGGCCACCATGATCCAGCAACATGTCCTTGCAGGAAGGAATCAACAGCTTCCTCGGCTGCAGTAAAAGGAACTTTGCCAGCAGGCCGAGGTAGGTATTCCTTCCCTTTTACTCAGCACTGGTGAGATGCATCTGGGATATAGTGTCAAGTTGTTGGCTCTCTGGTACAGGACAGCAAGTCCAGCAAAGGGTCATGAAGATGGCTAAGGGATTGGAGCGCCTGTCACACAAGCAAAAGCCAAGAAAGCCAGAGCTTCTCATCCTGGAGAAGTGAATGCTCGGGGGAATCTTAACTATCTGTACAAATGTCTAATGGGGGACAGTAAAGAAGGCAGAGACAAACTTTTCTCAGTGATGTTCAGATACCTGAGCTCAGCTTCCAAAACTGATTTCTCCACCAATATGGGACAACAAGGAGCCCAAAAATACTGGCTATGCTTCACACATTTACAGTCCAGTCTAGAAAAGGCAGGTCTGAACTTAAGTTTCAGCCATCTGTAGAGCTCCATACACAGACTCCTGTCATTTTAAAGTATGTGTTGGAGTCCAAGAGCTGATGCAGCTCCCTGTGAAGAATTAATCCCTGTAGTGCAATCTAAGCTGAGGAGCATAGGAAAAAAAAAGCTGTATAATGGCAATCTGCTAGCAAGTGAGTTTCAGTGAACTCCTTGAAAGCCACTGAGGCTTCAGAAGCATGGAGACAGAGTGTATGAAGATGGATTAGGGCCATCAGAGTCTTTCCTGGTAAAGCTGACAAGTTCAAGTACTGTACTCAGCTTACACTGCTAGACAGCTCCTGCCTGGCATGCTAACAGAGTCAGGGATCATTCAAGCATTTCTTTGGGTCAGCTCAGGTACTGAGTCTGGTTGGGATCCAACAACAAATCCTGACTCTTCTGACTATGAGAACCATTGGGCTTAGTCCAAGGGGTATTTTCAGAGCCACCTTCCCACAGATCACAGCAGGCAGAAGAAATCTATCAACCAGTTTCAGCAGCAGAGAGTTCATAAATTAAGCTGTAGATTAAGCCCTACTAAATCACACAGGACTTAATTGCCAGACACCAACCCCAACTGCCTTGTCCTCAGCACCAAATGGTCTTCACATGTGCCTTAAATAAAGAAGCAACTCACTGATCATGTGTTTTAGCTGCATGCCCAGTTAGCACATCATTACATAGTTATCCAGAGCTAATACAGAGCTCATGGACCACTCCCAAGCAGATGGTACCTGAAAGCTACATGATAAGCACATGACACAAATTGATCTTCTTGGCAAGGAATGGCCACTGCTGTTTTAGGTTTCCTACCTTGAATCCTAATGCCCAAAAGACAGGAGAATATATCTATGTCCATGAGTGCTCAGCACTTTAAGTTAGAGATGGGCACCTGACATGGCGCAGATTGAATTACACCTGTGAGGTATTCTACCATTCCCATCCTTCTGCACCAATCCTGTAGAGAACCTCAGTCCTCAGGCAACCAGGAGTACTTCGGCAATGTAAGGCACACAGTCTCAGGCAAGCATTCCTGCACCTGACTCCGGCACCCAATCTGGATCTGGCCCAGACCTTTTCAGAAGGTAATTGTTGGAAATCTAGGGATTCCCTATGGCAGTTAATGCAGTAGTTAAACTCCTTCCATAGCTGGCTGCAACCATAATGCTGTGAACTGATCACATGGCACTGGAGATCACCACAGTTCTGCTGCCAGTTCACACAGCAGGCTGCTGCCAGGGACCTTTTTCCCACCTAGGTATCAGCAAACTGTCATCCTGTTACTTATTAACCTGCTCTAATAACCTAAACAAAACATCGCCCCATGATATCCATCACAGGCCTTCAAGCTAGTGACATCTTGTGAATCCCTTCCAATGAGTCAACAACCTCATTAAAGCACCAGAATCAGACAGGGAAGTCTTGAATCTGGTTCCCCAGAAGAAAGAGGCACCCCACCACTCTGCAGATGGAGGCAGCACAGCCCAACAGAGAATCCTCACTGCCCCATGCATTGTAGCCCTTTCACAGAGAGCAGAAAATATTCAAATATCCATCCCTGCCCATGGCGGGGGGGGGTTGGAACTAGATGATCTTTAAGGTCCCTTCCAACCTAGCCATTCTATGATTACCTCCTTTTTGATGCAAGGGTTCATTTTACTAGTAAGAAAGCAAAGACAGCTGTCCCGATTTGAGCTACAACGGAACCAATTCTCCATTCAATGATTTGACTTATCAGCTAAGTCTCTTCCAAGTGACTGCACTTTCTGAAGTTAATAGCATATTTCTTCTGACAATGTCTGCTTCTACAAGTGATAATAGTCAATGTTTATAGTTACTACCAAGGACTGGTATTCAGGCTTTTGCATATACCTGCTTCAACAGAAACCAAGGTCACTGCTAAACCTTGTGTGCCACATTGAAGTGTTGTAATTGAAAGGGTCATAAATAATTAAAAACATCACACCTGTGGGAAGAGTGGACACAAACTGTGACCTGAACCTGACCAATGAGAGATTCCATTCCATATACTTCATATTCAGTATAAAGCTGAAAGAGAGATCAAAAGTGTCAAGGTCTCTTCTTCAATGGCTGGCATCCAAGGAGGACGCTGTCCATTTCACCTTCAAGCACAATCCTTGTGTTCCTGAATCCAGTCCCTGAATTTGGTGCTTATTTCCCCCTGAGTCCAGTCTAGGACTTCCCTAGTGCCTGCCCAAAGCATCAGTGGTGACAGTGATGTAATTGTCATCAGGGGGGTAGGGTTCAAATGGGCTTTGTATATATTTGTGCATGTTTTAATTATTTTCTTGTTAATGTTTTTTTCTTTTTATTGTTATTGTTTCATTAAAGCTGAGTCAGTTTTATTTTCCAATCCATAATTCTGTCTCCTTTATTGTCTTTCTCTTCCCCTTTGGGAAGGGAGAAGGGTTAATAGAGAGCATCAGTCATTTGTCTAGTGGCTGGACCAGCCCTAATCTTTGATAGCAGCCCAAGGAGGACTTAACAGTAAAGAGAAAATATTACTTCACTGGAGCAAAGCAGCTTCCCCTGCAAAATTTCGTATAATATGTACTACTGGGTGCAAAGTCAGTGGATGACACTATCTAGCTCGCTCACAATGGCTGATGCCTGTTTAGTGAGAGGAAGTCTTGCATATCCAGCAAGACTAAGCTGAGAATTGCTCTAAGAAACCCTGCTCTTACTGGGACAAAAAATCCGTATTCCTACAGAATAACAACACTCCATCTCACATAGATTATGAGGCTACGGGGATAGAGGAAGAAACATCATAAAGCCAGATGGGTTCTGGATCAACAACAAACCATTGAGACTCTGTCTAGAGCAGTGTGTCTTGCTCTGCAGTTCTTAGCACAAGAAAGACATGAACCAATTGGAACAGGTCCAGAGGAGGCCACAAAAATGATCAGTGGCCTGGAACACCTTTGCTATTAGGACAAGCTGAGACAGTTGGAGTTTTTCAGCCTGGAGAAGATAAGGCTCAAAAGGCTCCAGGGAGACATTATTGCTGTTTTTCTTTACTTAAAGGGTCCCTGACATTTTAGCAGGGCCTGTTGTGACAGGACAAAGGGTAATTGTTTAAAACTAAATGAAGGGAAATCCAGACTAGATATTAGACTAGATATAAGGAAGACATTTTCTATAATGGGGATGTTGAAACACTGACACAGGTTGCCCAGAGAGGTGGTAGATGCCCCATCCCTGGAAACATTCCAGGACAGGTTGGATTGAGTTCTGAGCAACCTGATCTGCTTGAAGATGTCCCTGCCCATGGCAGGGGGGTTGGACTAGTTGACCTTTAAAGGCCTCTTCCAATCCAAAACTTTCCATGATTCAATGATTCATTCACTCCAGCACTCAAGTGAAGTTGCAGGGTTGATTCTCTAATGTATCACTGTAAGAGAGCCCTAAAGTTAATTAACTGTGGTTTAAATTACCCTAACAGTTTCCTTAAGTCTTCTAGCTTTTTCTTCGCCCTTCCTCCTGTAATTCATTCTCTCAAGACTTCCCTCTCCAGCCTCTTCTCTGCCTTTTACAATGATTTCACAACCTTACAAACCTCTCAGATATGACACACTTCTGATATTCCAGATTCCTCTAGCAAGCCAAGGAGGCCAGATAAGGGGCAGGGGGAGAGGAAGGGGGGGTCAGAAATCCTTTGAATTTCTCAAATATCTGATAAAAAGCAATTAAGGAACAGAAGATTACCAGGTTTTCTCTGATGAGTTAACAGAATAATGTCTCCGAAAACTACCCAGAAACAGGGAAACTCAACAGGCTTCTGAACATGATATGCTGTGATGCACACTCCTAGGTCAGTGTTTAGAGAGGGAAAGATGCTGAGATGTCTTGGATAAAGAGGAGAATAAAGAACACAGTTAACGGAGTTAGTTAAAAAAAAAAAAGGCAACAAGGAAGACGACATTTGGAGAGACTACTGGCAAGGGACCAAGGACAGAGGAATAGGAAAGGTGGAGAAATCAAGAAGGAACCATCTTAACATTTGGTTGGAACTCACCAAGTGGGAGGAGAAACAAACTAATTAGTAATATCAGAACAGGAGCCATGCTAGCCTATATAAGCTCATGGGGCATTTTCTTTTTCCCAGTCTCTTAGACCTGCTTTCCTTCTGTCCAAGCCAGCAAAACAACAGCTACTCCTGAACTCATCAGAGAGGTAAGAGCACTCTGTTTGTTCCTTTGAATACATAGCAATAAACAGGCTGACTTACTGGATCTTTCTTCTCCCCTAATACACCTAACCAATAGTATTTGAACAGTCCTTCTGAGGGAGAGCAGCAAAGGATCAAGCACAGAGGTTAGGGAATGTCACAGGAATTTCAGTTATTGAGAATTTTCTAGCAGGGTGAGGATATATTATCACTGCTTAGCCCATTGACTAAACCTTTGACAAAGACAAAACAAACAAACAAAAAGAAAAAACAAACAAACAACAGAAAAAACCTGAAACTCTTTAACAACTCCTTTTAGTGCCTTTCTTTTCTGCAAAATAAAAAATATCCAGATAACAGTAATATACAGCTAATGTGATAGTCTGTCTGCATTTCTCTTTCCCTGAGAGACAGATCTCTGAAAACTGAATTGTGAATTGGCTTAATGAATGTTTGAACCTGAAGGATAAGCCTTCTTTTGAACTAATGCTTTGAAATATATCTTCCAGGGTAAAACCTGACTTTTCTTTTTCAGTGAGGATAAAGTGAATTATAATCTCTCCACTTTGTCGAGTGTGTTTCTGCATGCATGTGTTCCAGCCCATAACACAATACCACACTGACCCAGCTTTACTAAATCCCTGGTACTATTACACATGCTATGCTGGAATCAAAGTTGCTGAGAATCTGGCCCTTTCCTGCTATTGTGCTTGGATGCAGGAATTCCTCTAAAAACATGCTGCACACAGAGCTGGCTGCCTGCACTCTTCACAGCAACAATTCAGAGAATGCAAGATACAATGACTGTAATTGTGTGGTAGCAGTTCCTTGGACAAACAAAGTAATTTAAATCCTCTTGATTTACAGTGTAACTTGAATTTCCTTACGGAGAGAGGGAAACTCCAGAAAAAAGAGAAAGCACTATATAATTTTGATTCATTTTCAGAGACATTGCCCAACACCTAGCGACAGAGGCACCAGCTTGGAAATAGCTATTACCTGGGAGTATTAAAACAATTAGCCAAATAAAAGCCTCTCTTTCTTTCCCAGCTGCAAGCACAGCACCACTGTTACCATGCATAACACACAATGAATGTGTGACTGGGCTTGTCTCCATTTCAGGACATGAATAAAAACATATTTGCAGGCCAGATGTTGCACAAGTGCAGCACCAGCACGGAGCCTGCTACACTGCAGCTTTAACAAGGCATTACTGAGGTTCCATAGATACAGAGTGACATGGAAGAAGTGTACACAAGTGGAAGAGGAATCGATTTAGGGAGACACAAAGTTGCATAACATCACTGTTTTCCTACAGAATATTTATTAACTCCAAAAAGATGATTAAAAAAAAATAGATTAAATTCTTGGCCCTGTGATGATTTCACTTGCATGCAAACGAAACATCTTTTTTTTTTTCCCTTTTGTATTCTCAGATGTTCCATCTCCTAGCTGACAAAAAAGTTTTGGGGTTTTTTACAATGTATTTCCTACCAAATGTATGTCTGGAGAAGCTCTCCAGAGCGTATATGAGATCTGGCAGTGCACTTCAGTCTGTGTGCTTGGCAGTAGGACTTCTACAGTCTTTAGTTAAAAATCTGACATCAAAAAACACTTTCCCAGACTAATAGAAATAAGGAGTAATCTATTTTTTTTAAATATTTATTTTGACTGAAAACTGCATGGTAACATTAATTAATAGTAATAGGCCTTCAAAAGACCTGTTGTAGACTTTCACATAATTCCCATCAGAGCATGCACAGTCCAGACTAAATTAAAGCTCAAACATCACTATCTTAAATTTCTCTGAACTTCTCCATGTCTTCTTTCTTTAAATGGTTGCTATCACCTACTCCCTAAAACAAGATAAAGAGTTAGCAGATCTTTAATCCAACCAGATATGGCAGCTATTGCTTCTTAATACCAAAAAATATTAAATTCACCAAAAAAAAATCTTTGCTGGTACTAGTTTGCAAGGGGTTCAAAGCCCCTTTTTACTTTCTTTGGACAACTAAGTAGAAATAGTGCATGTCCTCCATGTTCTGCATTTCTGGATGGATGCGACAACCCCTATGCCTGTCGCAACAACCCCTATGCCTGTCGTGACAGCCAAACAACCACACACAGGAAATAGCCCTCACACAGTGCCTGGGATGTGACTTGGGGTGGCAGTGAAGCCAGTGGGGCTGAATCTGGGTCTTTGTGGTGTCATGAAGACACCACCTAAAATGAAGAGTGCTCTTAGCCTACCCATTACTTACCAGACTGTTCTGCAGGTGATGGAGGTGTTTCACAAGTTTTTCTTTCCCCTTTAGTACCTATATGCTGATAGGAAAAAAGAACTTAAGCTTATGCAATTTCTTTCTAGACAGATACATCACTTAATGGACAGGGACATAATGAACATGAGTTTAACCACTGGCCAGAAGGTACGCATGATCACCCCCCAAGCACTCGCATTTTGTATACTCTGGAATATATATACTGGATGAACAGGCATGCAGGACATTTACACAGCCTTCACCACTTCAGAGTGAAATTCGAGCCAGGTTAGTGGAATTGACTCACCTGGTCACCTAATCCTTTTACCATATCAAGTGCATCAGTTTGACTTTGTTTCTGCCCATGAAAACACAGAGCAAAGGAGTTCTCCAGACTTACATGGTGCAGTACTGCTTCATACAGCAATCATGCCAGCAGAATAGTCCATGTACTGCCAAACAGCATCAATAGCAGACAAAAGATTTCACATTTCAAAAGGACTTAGACCATGCAGTCATTACATATCTCAGGGTAAAAATTGCCTTGCACAAGAAAGAAGAGTGGCTGAGGGAACTGTGGCTGTTCAGTCTGGAGAAAGAGGCTGAGAGAAGACCTCCTCATTTTCTACAACTACTTCAAAGGAGGTTGGAATAAGGTGGGGGTCAGTCTGTTCTTCCAGGTAATAAGCAATAGTAGAAGAGGAAATGGCCTCAGGTTGCATCAGGGGAGAGTTTTGTTGGACATGAGGAAAAAATTCTTCCCCAAAAGAATTTCAAGCACTGGAACAGGCTGCCCAGGGAAGTGGTGGATTCACCACCCCTAGACGTATTTAGAACTTGTGTAACTGAGGTGCTTAGTGACATGGTTTAGCAGTGACTTGGCAATGCTGGATTACTGCTTGGACGGGATGATCTTTTGCCCAAGCTGTCTCTGTAGGTTGCCTTTATCACCAGCAGGTTGGGGTAGGTTCCTCCAGGGGGTGGTTGAGAGGATCTGGAGCATTCTGTGGAGTTGTGTTGTTCTTTCCAGTACAGGGAGGCTGGCTGGTTACTGGACTTGGCTAAAGCAGGTACTGAAAGTTGAACAAAGTCAACAGACTCTGAAATTTTTATTTCTAACTGTTATGTAGGGATCTGAGACTACCATTGAAACAATAGCTTCTGTGTGACCTGATCTAGGGAATCCTGCTCTGAAAGGGGGGTTGGACTAGATGATCTTTCAAGGTCCCTTCCAACTCCTAATATTCTGTGATTCTGTGATTCTGTGATCTTAAAAGTGTCTTCCAACCAAAACAATTTTCTGACTCTCTGATTCCAAGTGAAGTTCCACTCAGTGCTCACCATGGGAGAAGTCATTTCCCATTCATTCTAGTCCTGATTCAGCAAAGGACTGACTTCACATTGCTTCACTGAGAAGTATGTACTTAAGTTCCTTATTATGGTGAAGCAACTCAAAGTTTTGATGAGCAAGGGCTTCCAATTTGATCTGTTTTCTTCTCCACCACACAAGTGGGCCAGACAGTGACTCTGACACTTGTTCACACACACATTGCATCCTACACTGCAGAGCATCTCCAGACTCCTGCCATGCAAACAGCTCTGCATTCAGCATGCAGGGAAACATGTCGGGTATGCTAGCATGCAACATCATTCTGCAAATGCAAATGTAACAGCCCTTACCTTTATAGATTAGCAACAGAGAAAGCTTCAGTTACACAGAGAGAAAGATTCTTTAAATTGAAAATGCAAATGAACTTTCACCAAATGAAGACCATTTATCTTGGCTAGAAATTTTGATTTAACTGAAAGTGCACCCAATTCAATTATTCTGTTATTTCAGATACAAAAAAAAAAGAAAAAAGCAAAGGTTAGTGAATCAAGGTAATGAATTATAACTGAGCCAAGAAAAAGGCCTTCCAGCACTGAGATACCATCCCTAACAATGCTCTTGTCCTTTTCTCTTCTTCCTTCTCTAGTTAAGCTCCTTGCGTTTGTGTCCTGCACAAAAATATCATTCAACACTTCCTTACTTACGGTTCTGTCTTCAACTTCTTTCATGTGGAACCTATCTTTGCATTAACAAGGCCCTTCCAGGAGGCAGAAAATGTTTATTTATTATTTGTCCAAATATTTACTCTTTCCTGAAATGTCACCATCAGCCTTCCAATAACATACCATAAGAAGCTGTCCAGGATGCACATTAACCACATAGACTCAGAGCTGCTTAACCACATGTCTAGGTCTGCAAGTGAAATGCCCACTGGTGGTAGCCTGACTACTCAGCACCTATATTCCTGGAGTATGAATTCTCCTCCGCAGATGCCAAGAAGGATTTTAATAAAGTTGCAAGTGAGTCAGGGACTAACTCAGATAATTACATGCTTATATCACTTTATTTAGACTATTAACTCACAATCCAAATCTTCACTTCTTGCATAAGCTATTAGTCACCTTTGAGTCCTGAAGCAGCTTTGATTCGGTATTTAGTCAACAATGTACTGGTCTTGTGTTTCCATTGCCTTGATAGTTGGCAAGAATTAGTTCTGTTCTTAAGGAAACAGTACACTACAGGGAAGTTTGGCTGGTTTTTAATTGCTAACCTAATATTGAGATTTGGCCCTTAAACAAATAACAAATTTGCTCTAAGACACTGTTTTAAAAACCTGGTGTTTACAGATAGATGTCTCTTATTCACATGCCTGACTGAAGTTGTCCAGAGCTGTATGAGGTGCCAAGGGATATTGCAGCTGCTCCTAATACAAAGAACATGTATCCCATACAGGACTGTGTCTCTGCCAGACCTGCATGGACAACCCAAACATCTTACTTAGACCTAAACACCTGTTTGGTCCATTACACTCCCCTACCTTATATAAGTTTTTACATAGTGTCTGCTAAATTTAAAAAGAGTTTTTTCATTAGTCTCTGGGGGTTTCTTACTACAGGTGTCAATGGGGACATCGTTCAGTGGTGAGCATGGTCGTGTTGGGTAAACAGTTAGACTAGATGAACTCAGGTATCTTTTCCAACCATAATAATAGTATATTATTGTATATAATTATAGATTATATGATTATAGATTATATGATTCTATATTACCTAATTCCATATATGGTCACCCACCTTGCCTTATGCTGGAGAGCAAAGGTCAGTGCAGACCACCGAACACTCTACAGGGCAGCTGGCATAGAGAAGGTGGCAATATGACTAAGGCAGAATGGAAGACAAACACTCTAAATTTGGCCTTTAATCTCCTAAATTGGTGCTGGGTACTTCTGAAGATGGGACATCTAAAAGTATAATTCAATTGGAAAAAAAATGTAAGTATGCATGTGAATAATGTATTAAGGCACCTTGAACAACCCTCAAGCTAAGCCTATGTTCATGAGAAACACTGAACTGATCCCAGTAGGCAACAGTATAGAGACCTGGTGCTAACTTTTTGTACCTGTTACTGATGGCTGATGGATAAATTCAAACTAGAAATATGGGTCAAACTGCAGGGAAACTTTACCATTGAAACAGCTTCCTAGATTGTGATTCAACTTCTACCAACTTCTGTGTTCAGCTTCTACCAATTTCAATCTTGAGGTAAGCTTTTACTTCTGTGAAGCCAGTGTATCCTAATGCTGTCTTTCTCTTCCTGAAGTAACTCTTTAAACCAAGAGCTGATTGATTTCTAGAAAAAAAAATATAACTGAGCAAAATGTTAAAATCAGGTGAACCACTGCTATGATACCATAGTGGTCACCATCCCTGGAGGTGAGTCACAATGCCTGGAGGTATTTAAAAGACAGGTAGATGTGGTGCTGAGGGACATGGTTTAATGGTAGACTTGGCAGTGCTGGGTTTACGGTTGGACTTGATGATTTTAAAGGTCTTTTTCAACCTAAAACATTCTATGATTCTATGACACAAAGCTCAGTGGTTCCTTCTGGTGTTCACATCTATAACTGCAGAAAAGTATGAAAGGACTTTCAGACTGAGTCTGACCTCCTTGGAGACCTACTTGGAGGAATTCCATAGGTTAGGACTCTAGAATGTAGGGGGGCCCAGGACAGCTCGTTAATATTCAAGCACCACTTCCTCCAAGTTCAAGATCTGTGCATCTGTATGAGTAAGAAATCAAGGACAGGAAGCAGGAGTCCTGCATGGATAAGTGAGGAGCTTCTGGAAAAAACGATGGAAAATGGAAATTTACAGTATGTGGAAAAAAGGACTGGACACTTGGGAGGAATATAGGAATGTTGACAAGTGTATGTAGAAATGCAACAAGGAAGGCTAAGGCCCTCTTGGAATTAAATCTAAGAAAGGATGGAAAAATAAAAAGAAAAGGCTTCTTCAAGTACATCAGTAGGGAAAAGAAGACAAAGGAACTGGTGACAGAGGATCCAGAGAAGGCAGAGTTACCAAATGCCTTCTTTGCTTCAGTCTTTCTGGGTAGGAGCAGCCCTCAGGAATTCCAGTCCCCAGAGGTCAGAAAAACAGTCTGGAGGAAGGAAGACTTTCCCTCAGATGAGGAGGATTGGGTTTAGAGATCATCTAGGCGAGATGGACACTCAGGAATCATGGGCCTCCATGAGATGCATCCATAACTGCTGAGGGAGTTTGCTGATGTTATTGCTAAGAAAGGGTCCATCATTTTTGAAAGGTCATGGAGAAGAAGGTGGATGCCTGAGGACTAGAAGAAACCCAGTGTCACTCCAGCTATCAAAAAGGGCAAGGAGGACCCAGGAAAAGCCTGTCAGTTTCAGTTCCACCCCCGGAAAGTTTACGAAACAGCTCATTCTGAACATGTGGAGGAAAAGATTATCAGGAGAAGTCAGCATGGACTCATGAAGAGGAAATCATTCTTGAAAAATCTGATAGTCTTCTATGATGGTGTGACTAGATAGGTAGATGAGAGAAAAGCAGTGGATGTTGTCCACCTGGACTTCAGCAAGGCTTTTGACACTGTATTCCATAACATCTTCATAAGTGCACTTAGGAAATGTGGGTTACGTGGGTGGACAGTGAGATGGATTGAGAACTGCTGAATGACAGAGCTCAGAGGGATGTGATCAACAGTGTAGAGTCTAGCCGGAGGCCTATAAGTAAGTGGTGCTCCCTAGGATTGTGTTCTGGGTCCAGTCTTGTTCAACATCTTCATCAAGGATTAAGTTACGGATCATGCCCTCAGCAATTTGCTAATGATACAAAACTGGGAGAAGTGGCTGACACATCAGAAGGCTGTGTTGTCGCTCAGTGAGACAGCATAGGCTGGAGAATTGGGTGGAGGGGAACTTAGTGAAGTTCAACAAGCGCAAGTGTAGCATCTTGCACCTGGGGAGGAATAACCACATGCACCAGTACAGGTTAGGGGTTGACCTGCTGCAAAGCAGATCTGTAGAGAAGGACCTGGTAGTCTTGGTTAACAATTAGCCAGCAGTGTACTCTTGTAACCAAGAAGGCCAAAGGTGTCCAGGGCTGCATTAAGAAGAAAGTGACCAACACGTCAAGAGACGTTCATCCTCCCCTTCTGCTCTGCTCTAGTGAGGCCACATCTGGAGTTCTGTGTTCAGTGCTAGGCTCCCCAGTTCAACAGAGATAAGGAACTACCAGAGAGAGTCCAGCAAAGGGCTACAAAGATGATGAAGGGAGTGGAGCATCACTCTTGTGAGAAAAGGCTGAGAGCCCCAGGGCTGTTTAGCCTGGAGAAGAGCAGACTGAAGGGGGATCTTACCAATGCTTATCAATATCTAAATGGCAGGTATCAATTTGATGGGGCCAGTCTCTTTTCTGTGGTGCCCAGTGACAGGACAAGGGACAACAGGCACAGACTAGAGCACAGGAGTTTCCATCTGAACACAAGGAAAAACTTCTTTCTTTTGAGGGTAATGGAGCACTGGAACAGGCTGCCCAGAGAGGTTGTAGAGTCTCCTTCTCTGGAGACTTTCCAAACCAAATGTGGACGCAGTTCTGTGTAACCTGGTCTGGGTGACCCCGCTTTAGCCGAAGAGTTGACTAGATGATGTCCACAGGTGCCTTCCAACCCCTACCATTCTATGATTCTGTATAAGTGCAGGGTCCCAAGAGCACGTGAAGAGAAAGTGTGAAGACATGAGAATAAGGTGTTCAGGGTAAGGATTTTTCCTCTTTCTGATTCCAAAATAACATGGCATGTGCAATATTAAGTGGTAGAGAGAAAAGAAAGGGCTCACTAAGAGGCATTGTAATGAACTGTATTTTTTTCTTTCCTATGAATTTTACCAAAGGGTCAGAACATCAACATGGAAAACAGTGTTGATGTTAAGATAGAAACCAAAGGGGAAAGAAAACCCATAAAGCAAAGTCCACTAAGCAAAGCTGGGAAGAGAGTCTGCGGAGCTGTGGGGTACATTACTGGAGACATGAAGGAATTTGGAGCCTGGTTAAAAGGTAAAGCTATTTCCTTATGAATAATTAAGGGTTTCCAAAAAAGAACTACATCAAAGAAGTAACAACAAAGTTCTTGTAACTTAATTTAAGCTGGAGAAGTACAGAAACTGTCTGTGCCCTGATTTATTTGTTTTGTAGGGGAAAAAATCAGCTTTGTGCAAAGATCCCTATACCACTTAAATTTTGAGGATGACTGAGATGATAATTTACTTACTAATATACCACATACAAAGTGAATTTAGTCCTACAGAACACAGCCCAGGATGGTTATTCTATGCTCTGCCATTCTTCATAATAATCTTTGTCCTTTCAGCTGAGCAGCTTCTGTCAAGACTAAAGCCATTGTAAAGTTAAAATACACATAGGTAGGTGTGTTTTGTCCCCATAATAAATCAGCAACAAGACTCACACATGATTTGCTATCTGAGGCACAGACATCATAAATTAGCTGGTTCACACAAAACCAGTCCTGAGTACTTTATAACAGGGGACTCTGGAAACCACACCGATCATCTCAGCTTTCCGGCTGTAGGACTTCAGTATAGACCATAATAAATCCCAGTTGGATTTTATAGTCTTGATTCATCACTTCAGTTGTGCTGCCAAGTTCCACTGCCAAAACTCTTCCCAAGATTCCAAAAAATCCCATCCCAAATCAGTATCATCTGCATATTTTGGGGCTTTATTTTTTATTCTTTTATTTTATCTCTTCCAGATAAGCCTTTCATGATCCAGTTTATTGACTGGGTTTTGCGTGGGATATCACAGGTGATATTTGTCAACAATCCCCTCAGTGGGCTTATCATTATTGCTGGCTTCCTGGTGCAGAACCCTTGGTGGACACTCACAGGCTGTTTAGGAACAGTTGTCTCAACTTTAACAGCACTTATTCTGGGTCAGGACAGGTAAGCCCATCCTTTTCACCTTTGAAAACCAGACTGTCTCTTCAGTGTTGACTTAAGTGTTATACAAGTGACATGGATGAAAAGCACGTATCTAGCCTTCACTGGCTATGTATCTGGTCTGGTAGGACTAGTTTGATCTTCCTACCAGCTGCATCTGGTGCAATGGGACAGTGGATGTAACTGCAGAAGGGGTAGCTGCTGAGAGGATGCGTGACTCAAACATGTTGAATTGGATGTTGGTGATGAGCCTTGGCAGGTCATCTTCACAAGGAGTCACAACTGCTTGAGAAGGGAGGGGGTGATGTAAGCAAAGCACTCATGAGAGAGAAGATTTCAAGTTAGCTGTTTCCTTCACACAGATCAGCCATAGCAGCAGGCCTGTATGGCTATAACGGGGTCTTGGTGGGATTGCTCATGGCCGTCTTCTCTGCTAAGGGAGATTACTACTGGTGGCTTCTACTGCCGGTAGCCCTGGTGTCAATGGCATGGTAAGTCAGATGGTTCCTTTGCTTCTTATTCCAGCCCCAGCCCCACGCACTGAGACTAAGCTGTTATATCTTTATGCACTATGCAGACTGCAATGAAAAAGAAGCACAAATGGCACATAGATGCTACAGAACCTGTGTCATCATTTGCACTTTTAAATTCAAATGTAATCTAGAAACAAGCAAAATACCCATATAATCACAAACCAAATGGGGAAAGGGAAAATCAATGGCTGATTGTGTAATTCAATGCCCTAAATGTTAGCCATATTGCTGTGACAAGTCAATCCATTTTTTTGAAGAGTAACTTTATTTTCACCATTCCTTACCAACATTAATCACAAGTGTTTCATCTATTTAAGCTGCCTTATAAAAATGTCATGAAAATTTACTTCTGCATGCATAGAAGCTGTTCAGTGGTCCCAGGACACGATGGTTGATGCTAACAAAAACAAACAACATATGACACCATAATCTGCTAGGTATTTGGATAGCAAAAATTTTGAAAGCTGGTCCTTGGCCTCCAAATGTCTAATTGAATATTTTTTGAGTACACGTATCATCTGCTTACCTGGAATTCATGTGGTGTTATTCTCACTTTGATATCACCCTTAATTCTAATAACTCTGATCCATAAGCTTGAACAAGGACATACAGCCTTCTCACAGTATACTCAGACCTGACAAGTGTCCAAAATTCAATCCATTTCAAGTACTAAAAGAAAAAAAAATAAAAAGTACTGAGACTGAGCTGGAACATAACTCCATTAAATCACTGAATCCTCCACACGAGTGGAGATTCTTGGCTCCTTCATGGTCACCAAAACCACTACATATATTGCATAACAGGAATAGGTACATTGCTAACTGCCCTGTGAAGGGTAGAAAATTTGGAGAGTGACCCTCGTATATCTCTGATTTTATCAGAAAGATTGAGGAAATCACACAACTGTTTTACAAATATAGAGTAAATTTTCTGTAGTTACTTTCTTAATTGGTCTGGGGTTTGGATTTTTGCTTAAGTTTTTTTAATTGTTGATTGGGGCTTATTTTGGGAGGGAGTTTTGTTGGTTTCTTTTTTCCTTTTTTTTTTTTTTTTGTCTAGCAGGCAAGCTCCTGGTGAGAACTTTTTATTCTTCTTTCAGTCCTGTTTTCACCAGTGCTTTAAGCTCAGTCTTCTGTAAGTGGGATCTGCCTGTTTTCACCTTGCCTTTCAACTTGGCCTTGACCCTCTATCTGGCTGCATCAGGACCCTACAATCACTTCTTCCCTACAACTGTCATTAAGTCTGCAACAACAGCAACACCAAACATCACCTGGACAGATGCTGAAATGCCAATGGTAGGATGATCTGAAGATAACAACCTTCTCAATTTACGAAGAAAGACACTATAGAAATATATTCTATACTCTCAGAGACTGTGCTCAGGAGCCTCAGACCCCTGAGTCCCCACATGATGTTAGGATACTGGAGGAGTTTTCCTTAGTTGAGGAGGAATGGGTTAGGCAACAGCTAAGCCATCTGGACATCCATAAATCCATGGGTCCTGATGGGATGCACCCAC